>PDGT01000017.1:5717491-5840796 GCA_003671415.1 Megathymus violae | reverse complement strand
CGCCCCCCAGTGGTCCAATAGAGGAGGCAGCCTATTATACAACATGATGTGCCCAATTCTTAAGGGGAAAACGCTAACTAGATATCATTTTTATCCACCCCCTAATGCCACACAGTCCTCGGCGCGTTTTAACCTTTTACTTTAACTTGGCTGGTGTACCGCTAACGACGTATCATTTTTAGCCACCCAAACACGACACAATCCTCGACACGATAAGAAATCTTAACTTGGGTGGGAGATTCATGCTTGAATGACGATTTTAAGTTTACGAAGTTCTTTATTTTGTTTTGGTTAAATGCTTGTAAGCTAATTATTTTATCTAATTGTGAGTATAGACGGTCTAAACTCTACGATCCGCCATGCAGTGTTCGACTTGCCCTTTTACTTGTTACACAATACCTATACCGAAACAAATATTAAATTACAAATATTGAAACAAATCTCAAATCTGGCATTTTGTGCCGGCGGACATCTAAGATTTCTGATTTGTCATACCGTACAGTATTCTACTAATCAAGCCCTTTCGTTTGATATCCATATTGAGAGAGTTGTTAAAAAATATGTAACCTACCATTTTGTAGCGGCGGCTATCTTAGGTTTACAATGATACAGAATGTATTAAATCGTATTGTAATCAGAACTAAAGGTGTTTACCAAATTTCAGATCAATCTTTCAACAGGAAGGGGGTCAAATTTCAATTACTAAATTTAGAATTTATTAATAGAAACATCACTTACAAGTTTAACATACATAGCAATAATTCATGCTCTTTGATCTTTGCTTTTAAAGAGGATAGTAATTTAGATTGTCGGTTGTTTGGCAGCAAAGATAATGTAACAGCATGAACAAAAAAAGAATAGAATACAAACGTAAGTTTCGAAAGCACGCAAGTGTATTGAATTTACGACGAAAACTGGTGTGGTGTCCAATATTGGAGCAGTTTTATCCCTGTAGCTCGGGAACAAAATAGGGCTACGGTATCTCCTGCCTGTCGTAAGAGGCGACTAAAAGGAGACTTCTGGTGGTAGGCCATAACATCGGCTGCCGGCTTTGGTTACCAACCATCAGATAAAGCCGTGCCGCCAAGCGATTTGTCCTGTTCCGGCATGATGTCTGATGAAGCCGAATGGGGAATGGGTCTGAACAGTTGCGTTGCGTTAGTGAGACCGGTTGTGATGAGCTGATTTGTTTGTTGCGCCGGGAGCTTAGCTCTGGAGGGTAGCGGGATCCGAAGCACGGTGCACCGCTGGCCGACCGTAGTCAGTAGAGGGCCCTTGTAGTAGGACAGCCACCCACAAAAGGCTGCCCCGCCAACTGCGAAAAATCCCGGGATGGCCCCATCATGGAGACGCTCGCCGTCTCCCTCGATGTCTCGAAGGCTTTCGAAAGGGTCTGGCACGCTAACCTGTTAAGCAAGCTTCCAATGTATGTTATTTTTTCTGGCCTTACCGTCTGGATAAAGGACTTTCTCCTAACTCTATATAAAGCTCAGGTTCGACCATGTGTGGAGTGCTGTTGTCACATTTGAGCTGGTGCTGCCAAATGTCATCTATCTGCGTTGAACTCGACGGAGAGGCGTGTAAAGAGGCTCTTTTATGACCCAGATCTGGTTGAAACCAATCTGCAAAGCCTTGAACACAGACGCAGGGTTGCCAGCCTCTCGGTCTTCTATAGGGTAAATTTTGGAGAATTTGCACAGGAATTGTTCCAATTAATTCCTTCATCGCCGTTCCTCCATCGGACAATTCGACGACGTACCCTTACATAGTGACCGTACCACCTGCACGGACGACGCGGTTTGCGTCTTCATTCATTATGCGCACTGCAAAGGACTGAAATAACTTGCCCGCGTCGGTGTTCCCGGGTACTTAGGATGTGGGAGTCTTCAAGACGAGAGTGAATAGGCAATTCATAAGTTAGTGCGTTCAACATCTTAGACTTCATCAGCACTTACCATCAAGTGGGATTGTTATCAAGCATTAACTTATTCTATGTAAAAAAAAAGACTTCCCCTTTCTGTAAAAAGTCGATAAAAAGGCGTTATAGTATAATATACTTGATCAGTGGTTTTAACTCTCCAAAAAACATTTCATGGTTGCTTTAGAGAAAGATGTTAGCTAGATAGAGATAAATAAACTTTTTTATTTGTTTATTAGGGGAAGTTTATTTCACAATATTAATATTTAGTACATAAAACATAATCAAAATTTAATGTTTTGCAAGGCCTATAGTACTCAGCATGTATTGTACCCTAACCTTCTCTGACATTAGATAAATAACCTTATTGACACAAATACCAATGATGCTGTGTGATTCACACCCATCATGACCTTATATCAATCCTATCGAGATTTAAAATGAAAGATTAAGAAAGCCTTTACCGTTGACGCACCCACTTCAGGAGGACCGTTCAAAAATCTTTTCACTGATTTGCTGCAAAATATTCTGTACAATTTATCAAAGTATGTGACTTCACGAGTCTATGTATAAACTAAAATATTGAAGATTACATTCCGTATGTGTAAATGGAATATCGTGTAAATTTCGAACTTTTTTTTCGCATAGCCCGGGACAACAGATGGAATTGTACATACTACGTAGTACGTATAGTACGTAATATGTAGATATACCTAACAACGCTTATCATGTAATGTTAAACGTTGTACGCAAGATTTCAAAGAGACTCGTAGAAGATTTACAGGCCGTTTCGTTACGAAATGAAACACTTGCGTATATGTCTGACTACTCGCCTATCTGTGACACGATTATCTTCTGAAACAGATTGAAGGTTGAAATTGAACTATCCTCCTTAAAGGTTACAGGAAAATCAAGGTGAGATTTTTCATACATATAGTAGGAAGTTCCATCTATTTTTAAATCCGAGCCAAGCTCCCTGCTTTTAGTGCATCCTGCGGTCCAACGGACGAAACAATAAAGCCAGCTCATAGTGAACACTACTACCCATTTTAATCCCGTCACTTGCACATGGCGATCGAAGGACTCAGCTCGAAGGACCATAAGATTATAGGACACTGTTGATACTTTAAATATAAATAAATTGAGTGTAAAAAAAGCTTTTTTGAATGTTTACTGATATAAATGCATTAATTGATTGATGACGATCATGACCAAATTATTGGCAATTATTATTGTCATTATCGGTAAACAGGTCGGTCAGCGATGTGCGGTCAAAGACCGTACAAGTATTTTTTAACTTTATGCCTGGCTACCACACTTCTAGGTAGCCTGATTCATCGTTCATCAGATATTGGCATAAACAAAATGGAATATGCGTCATATTAGAAAAATAATAAATAAAATTATAGTTTTGTATAATTTTTATTTCTAATTAATTACAAGTACAGCAGTAGGTACAGCAGACTTGAAAGAAATTTCGGAAAATTTAACTTTAAAAATTGCGGACCTTCATTTAATTTTACACCGCTCTCTTTAAATATAGACATCCTTTGTTTTCTATGAATGTAACGTTCTCATAATGTAGATAACTTTACAAAAAATAATTAATGTTAATATCTAAAGCTTCTCTTCGACCGTTTTGACTACGTATTGATGATTCGCCAATAAGGAGTAAAAGTTTTGTGTGTTCAAATTTCCACAGAGAAGTCTGAAAAAAATGACAGAATTAATTATTATTAGCTACACGATAAATACGCACATTCGGCTCGCAGTCTTCACAATGCTACAATGTTATTGCATGTTCGTGACAGCTATTCAAGCAAATAGACACACGTGGATTAAACATGTGGATTTCAAATGGTTCGGTTAACCGAAAACGAACTTATATATCTAAGTCTATCTATGTAGTAGCTACCTAACTAAACAGTAATTAAAGCTACTACCCAATAAAAAGATCTTTTGAGGTATTAATTAATTTCTTGATTTGTGATACGTAGGTATGATGCCTACGTAATAAGCATAAGAATTTAATTATCTCGTAGTTTTAATTTCTATGTACCAGCCAAAAAAATACTTGAAACATGATCCGAAAAAAAACATCTTTCTGTCACATAAATGTCTGTCCAAGCCGGGAGTCGGACTCGAGACCCCTCACTCGGCAGGCAGGGTCACCAGCTGGGCTACATGATTGTTGAGTCAATTACACCATACAAAATCACGGTAGTTGACAATTCTTTATCAGCGTTTTTAAGCACAGGATTATAAAATTAATAATTAAGATTTCTGTATCATCATTTAAACGAACAAGGTTGTGTTTATTCATCCTGAATTATATGAATTACCGTCTTTTTTTTTGGGATTGTGTACCATTATGAAATTGTGTGACCTGGACCCATTTTTTATATTAAACTTCACTCAATAGATTATATTATTTAATATAAAAACAACTTTTATTATTTTAATAACAGATTTTCACTCCCATACCTCATAATAACAAAATTTTTGTAAGACCATAACAAGTATGCGTCATACAAAAATTAATATTTATATAATCCCAAACTTAAATATCCCTCTTTCGAAGTCAATTAAAAGGTAAATGGTTCCATAGTTAACGAAATAATATTTCACAAAAGGTATAATTACCTTAGGTCTGATGAAAAATGGGTTAATATTTTATAAGTAAAAAGCACATTCCCTGAATCCTCCAAGAATTCCCGAACAAAATTATACTTTTTGAGGTCGTAGCTACCTAAAATATATACCAGAATATGAAAGTAAGTTCTGACATTCACAAAGTTTAATTTGATTCTACAGATTTATATTTCACAAGATGCATTACGCTATGTTAATGATATTGACATCTTGCAAACGTCATATTTTAAATTATATATAGAAAAAAATAAGGGCAAGCGACGATCAGATGATCTTGTAATAATAACAAACAATATTGTGAAAACTTACTTCAATAGGTTTTTATCAATAAATTTATTAAAATACACAGATTTTAATACAAGGCTAAATTAATCTGTATTGGGGCGGCCTAGAATACTCCCCCCAATCATATGCTGGTAGAAAAGGGAGTCATAAGAGGCGACAGAAGCCAGCCTGCATAGTGGTAGGGCTTCGCCTAAGGATGGATTATATTATCAGTATTATTATTGATTCATTTATATTATTAGTGATATTATTATCTTTCCGTGAAGTCTGCCTGGCTAGCTACCACCCTTCTGTTTGAGTCAGCGGCCAAGCGACGCGTCGTCTTCCAGCTGGAGGCTTGAGAGCATTATTTCTTACCTTCTTCTCATTTCCCGGCCGACAACGCATCAGTGATACCTTTGGTCTTGTTGATGTCCATGGGCGACGGTGACCACTTACCATCGGGTAGCTCGTCTGCTCGTTTATCGGCTTTTAACATAAAAAAATGTCTAAAGTCCCTTCTCTACCCAAATTATAACACTTTCGGATACAAGTAAAAAAGTCTTGCAAAAACACTTTTTACATATAAGGCATTGCCAGTAAAAGTATATTTTAAAATTACAATTATTTAGATGTAAAAATACAAATGTGATGGATTACATGTTGACAATATCTAAAACAAATTACCAAATGCTTTTACCACTCAGGGTTCAAAACGAAGGATTCGTGGACATGAATTAATAGCATCTTTGTTTCTAAAGATAAAAAATCCGTTCCCAAATGTTAAGTTCTCAGCACCGGAAATGCCCTAGAAGCGTTCAAACAGACTCCACAATCTGAAGTCAGTTACTGAAGTTGATTGTTAGGTAACGGTTAGTTAGAATGAATGTTTCGAAAACTTGTTAAGAGGCATGAAATTGAAATTGTAGGTATAAGTCCTGTTGAAGAGCTCTTTAAACAGACAATAATAACTTTAACCATAGAACTTATTTTTTTGTAGTTTCCAAACCAGGCAAATTCTCTGTTGTAGGAATTTCAGTTTCATTCTGAAATCCCATATTGAGTTTATATCATACCGGTATACAAATAGTTTATAATTCAGTACTCTCGATATAAAAAAATCGTAAAAAAAATCAACAGACTTCAAAAAGAAAAGGAACCGTACTGATGTGAAAATTTACTTTTATGGTAGATCATTATATGTATTATGTACTACATACTGTAATGTTTGAAATTGGTTCAAAGCTAAATAAATCGTTGATAAATAAGCTAGGTTCAATCATGCCCATATTTTATTAATATTTTAGTAGTATTAGTAATTGTACTTTTTTATTAATATTATATTCCATTATTAATTAAGTTTTTTACATCGCTAAGTATTTGCTGTATTTTTGGCACCGAATTCAAACATTTCTATATCTTGTTAAATTTGCTAAACGTATGGCGTATATTCTATTGTGTCGCATGTCTGGATAGTACTATCCAGCTTACTCGTGCTTAGAATAGCGTTTTTTTACTTGTTTATTTATCTATCTCGCTAGGTTTCTCTTACTAGAAATAACGTTTGTAGATTGCAGTATCAGTTCTCTATTGACCGACAACGTATCGGTGATGCCTTTAATATTGTGGACAATGACTGATCATCACTATCGGGTTGCCCGTTTGCTCCATTGTAATCTTTTGATATAAAAAATATCAGCCAAGGTCATTTCACGACGTTATTGAATGGATTTTATCGTTTACGTAAGATTTGTATCAAATAACATTGACTTACGGACGCTGTTGGATTTATATGTATCATAAACGAAAGTTTAAACTGCAATAAATACTAAGTTTTACTGCTATAAATATTGCGATGGGAAAATCCACACACTGGCGTAGTTTATAGTGAATTAAAAATTAATGTATAGAATTACAAACGGGGGTATTCTTAGTTTTGATTGACCGTCCTGATGATTCCAGGTTCAATTCTGGGCCGCGATAGACATTTTTATGATAGATAAATGTTTTTTATTGGGTCTTTGTTGTTTGCAATATTTTATTGATATGTCCATGCCACCAGCTCACACCTCACCTAATGCAGTGATGCAAATTTGGGAGCGTTTATTTACTAATTTTTTAAAAATCATATAGTCATATTTTTTTACAGGTTACACGAAGGTGAAACTTAGAAGACAATTACAGAAAAAATACAAGTTCCTTGCACGGTACACAAATAGTCTTATAGTCTGCCGATGTTTGTTCTCGTTGCCTTATCACTTGATAAGTTAGAACACAAGCCCCGAACAAACAACGTTATCATGGTAACGTTCTTACTGGGTTCGCTCAGCTTCTCCGCAGAATCCACGACAGTAAGGCGTGGCACGAATACCTGAAAAGCTTGTGAACTTCAAACCATATCGCAACCAAATATCGATGATAAGACACAGAACCGTAATGGCAGTTCCGAGGTTGACTGTCAACTCGAGATAATTTGTAGTGCAAAGTAAATTCAGTGATAACTTACTAATCAAACCAAGGAGTGAGCCAAAGAAGAGAGAAGTTGGTATTTCTGTTAATAGAGCCAACTAGCACGTCAAACTGGAGGACCTACAGACTTTGGAGAGCGCTGAACTCGCGGGAGAGAATGCCAGCGAAGAATGTCTAATGAAAAACGTGGACCTGGTGGGCGCCTACTGCCCCGCGTACTTCGATGGACTGTTGTGCTGGGACCCGACCCCGTGGAATACCCTGGCTATACAGAAATGTTTTAGCGAGTTCCACGGAGTTTATTACGATGATACGCGTGAGTAACCTTCACTATGTAATATCTTACGCTCCAACATTATACCGAGTGTTTCAACAAGTGACGCATTTACTTTGTTATCAGGCAAAAGAGCAGAATAATTTGAATTTCGCGTGGCAGTAAATTTGATGTTTCGTTATGAGTATTCTTGCTTGCTACAAACTCATACAAAGAAAATGTTCCAATTGTTGTCTAATCTCATTAAGTTCACTAAACATAATAATTCTGAAATTAAACAGATTTTATTGAAATATTCTATTCAAATATTTTTTTACGCTTATATTTTCAATTTGATTTTCCCAGCTTGACCGAATTAAGAAAAATTTTCTATCCTACGTCCAATTTTAGGATATTCTTTGATGTTTTTCATTCTTATTATAATAATACGTAATAAAACAACTTTAACACCACAGCATTGAAATCATATTCATTATAACTACCCTAACTCCGCTTCAGAAAAACTACGCATTACGGTTAAATATGCTCCTGTTAAGTTTTAGAATTGGGTCTTTCTATTTGTAACATTTTATTTATGTACGGATTGCAATGAAACGTACTTTAAATTTGAGTGGTGCTTACTGCAATACATATAATATTATTAGAGTAGAATAGAATAAAACTTTATTCCTTTTTGCTATAAAACCCACATGAACAGCATATTAGGTATACAAAATAGTGGTACTTATATAAAAACCGTATTGGGGCGGCCAAACGACGACGGCCTTGAATCAGCCGCCAAACGACGTATTTCGGCTGGGGGCTTGAGAGCGAGTTCTTTCTTTCTTACCTTCTTCTCATTTCCTGGCCGACAACGCGTCAGTGATAACTTTTGTCTTGCTGATGTCCATGGGCGATGGTGACCACTTACCATCAAGTGGCTCGTCTGTTCGTTTATCAGTTATTAACATTAAAAAAACACAGTGTCATAGAAATGTAACTTTCGAGCTGACATTAAAACATGGAACTTAATCTAAACTATACAACTAAACTGCTATTAGCATACAGCCAACGATAGCCTCCGTTCACATGTACTATAGCGCCAGAAAAAGGTACTCCTTTTTTCCATGGGGAACTCTGTCATGGATACCCTTTTGATCCGGGGGCGACAAAGGGTTATATCGGACTCCTACCGGCTAAAACCCCACGGTATTCCTTACAACGCTCACGCTTTCACATTCTTCTGTGGCCTGACAGCGTTAGGACCCTTCGTGATGCGATGGAGCTGAAGTTCCTCCATTCCGCCTGCTTTAGAGAGACGCAGGAAAATACCGCGCGTGCCTTCTCAAGGCTTATGAACGCGACGATGGATGCCGCCGCATCCACGGCCTAGGGCTCAATTATGAGGGCTGGAAGAAGGCGTGGTAAATCCTTCTCCGACGCCCCACTCTCCTACTGCGCATCGGTAGATTACTTGTCAAAATGTACTTCCTTAGCTAAGTGCCACAGCCAAGGCGCTGATTTTCAGTGAGCCCTGTTAAGGAACTTAGTAACTCAAATGAGTAAGAATCAAAACGAAATCGATTAAACCGTTTCCGAGATTAGCGCGAACAAACGCACAGACAACCCGACAAAAATTCTAACAACTATTATTTTGGGTTCTATTGCGTTAAAAAAGGTCCCTGATTATAGATTTCTCATATATGCTTCATGTACAGAAATAACATAAAAATCTAACTTATTATTTCATTATTATGTCTATCCGAATTAATGTACCTTTCATCTGGTGGTGGTTTTTTTTTAAATAAGTGCTGTGCTTCCGGAGTTACTCTCCAGATACACACAAAGTCACAAAACGCACTCTCTATGTAAAATATAAGTACTAGTAAGCTAGTATTTTATAGTAATAAGTGATTAAGGAAATGCTATAGTGGTATTAAGGTAAAGTAGAAAGTATAACAAAGTGGCAAGAAACAAAGCGACAGGTAATAAATTATCCGCCAAATTCTTAAAAAAATCAAATTATTACAACTGCTATGTAATTCCTAAAACACACAATCGCTGCAGTGAAACATTAACTGTAGAAGAATGAGAAATAGAAAAAAATATGTTCATTTGAGCGTGAATAGCAAGCATGATGAGAGAAACATTTGTATTGAAAGCGTTGTTTTAAATATTCATGAGAATTTAGAGTATAAAGCCGCAGTTTTAAGCATAAATAATGACTCTTTCGGCGGAAACGACTTGGGAGCCACTTAAGTCTTCCTCGATACTCGGAAAAATGATCATATTTCCGATTACGAAATATAAATCAAATACAAATTTTTAAACGCTCAAGTTCCTTAAATTGTTTAGATCTAAATAGCATACATCTGCATATTCAAGAATTTATTTTTGTTTTACAAAAAATTTCTTCTTCGCCATAAATTTAACTGTGTCCTCAATGTAAAAAATGTTCAATAGTTTTATGTTGTCAACATTGAGTTATACCCTTATCTGTGTCTACGTTACATATGTGAAACTGCGTGTACCGGATTTATTTTATTTTATTTTTTGGCTTTATTTTAAAATGAGGAATACTCGAAATAAATTATAGGTGATCACAAAAAAAATATTTTGTGATTGTGTTTGAGAGAATCGCTTAAATATTTACTTAACATAACTAAGTTCAATAATAATAATTTTTATAACTACACTAATTTTTATAGCTGATGTGTGTAACAATTATAATTTTTAGTTAATTTCATTCCATAAATTTTCCTCAAACACAATACACTGTAATTGGAAAATTTGTTATAAAGTATTTTATTCCAAAACATTATTATCTAAGTTTCGGTTACTGCTTTGTAACACATTAATTCTTAACAGTAGGTATTCAAATATTCAATTGACTTACGCCTCTGAATTAGTACAAAAAGGAAGATTCCTTTGAAATTTCATATTATAAAAACCAGGGATGCCTTCAAAAGCAGCTTTTAAGTCTACATTATATGCACAACTCAAATGTTTCTGTCAGATGTCTGAAACATGATCGGAACGTACGCGACATGTTTGTGCCGGCGTATTAAATTCAGATACAATGACTCAATTGGGCTATTAATTAGTATAGTGTAATGTAAAACGAGTGAATTACGTAGATAACAGGCCCCTTTAGATTTTGGCAGAAACCCGAAACATTCTCTTGGATACAAGTATCTGTCTACAACAGACTATTCTAATGTACTTACAACTTTACAATCTTTCAAAAGCGTGTCTATAAATTACAACTAGTAATTAGAACATGGATATACTTTTCACATAAACGAAGCGAAATATTTGAAATTAAATATCACTACAAACATACTATAGTGTTGTATATTTAGACTCGTAAATATTAGGTTATGATTCAGTTATGTTCTCAGATGCGGTGCCGTATTGGGCGGCCTAGAATACTTCCCCTAATCCCATGCTGGCAGAACAGGGTGTCGTAAGAGGCCACAGAAGCCAGCCTCCTTGGTTGCTTCGCATAAAGATTATATTATCAGTTTATTATTAAGGTATTAATAAGTTACTGGTATTATTATCTTTCCGTGAAGCCTGCTTGGCTAGCTACCACCCTCCTACTTGACCACCAAACAACTCGTCGTGTTCCGGCTGGGGGCTTAAAAGCTTCTTTCTTTCTTTTTCTTTCCCGGCCGCCAATACGGTATTGATGCTTTTGGTATTATTGATGTCCATGGGCGACGGTGAACACTTACCAATAGGTGGCTCGTCTGCTCATTTCTCGCCTATTAACATAAAACAAATGTTTATAATACAATACAATCTAAAATTACAAAAATACTCGTTAATATATAACAGAAAATAAAAAAAATATTAGTAAATATTTTAAATAAATTTATACCAATATGTACTATAAGGACAGAGTACAAATATTGTGAGTTTGTGTGTATCCGGAGGAACGGCACCTGTTTGAAAAAATCTTTTACCATTTGGAAGGTACATTATTCCGGATGAACATTTTATTATCATGTATATATAACGTCACCTAAATATGCATGTTCCAGTCATAGATTCCACCTTCACCTGCAGAGCGTGCGGAAGGTCATGCGGCTCTCGTATCGGCTTATTTAGCCATGAAAAATCTTGCCTCAGACACACTATATCGTCTGTCACAGACGTGTGAGGCCTATGATGATATATAACATATACTCGTGTATACATAATATTTTTTCGAACCGAATTAAATTGGAGTAATATTGAATAAATTTAATGTTATGCATCGCAAATCTTATCGCTGACAACGATCTCTTCCAGACAAGCTACAGGTAATAAAGGACATTTTAAAAAAACACGAGGAGGGAGGCAGGATTGAAAAAGTGTATATTAAACATATTTATAAAATACATATGTTCTAAATACCAATGATAAGAGATTGCTACATTATTGAAATAGTCTATTCGTGACATCTTTCTGTTCTTTTTTTTCTCACCCTCGAATACACCTGCCAAAACTTAAAACGGTTGGCCATGTATCCGCTTATATACTTACCTACATATCGCTTCCCATACAAAATGCAAAGTAGGTATACGTTTTTGCTAAACTTGCGAAAAGCCCAACAATCACAAATTAAGAAGCGCCTCAGCAATACATTCTTGAAAATAAAAAAAAATGCTAATGTTACTACATCAATTTGAAGATAATATTTTCCGTTTATTTGGGCATGAAAGATATCTGTCAACATATTAGAACTATATATAACAACTAATAAAATTTTAGTTTGCCACTAAATACTTAACTTACATTACTTACTAATAGAGATACAACTCCAGGCCACACACACATAGACACATTCAATGTAGAACATAAGGTATAAAAGTTCTGGAAGCTGCTACGTAATAAATTATTTTATTCTCGAGGATTTGAATTCAAATTCAAGATAATTTAGTAAATACATCTATGTACCCACTTACATTTTTTGCTTTTAATAGTGCATTCGAAAAGGAGAAGAAATAGCGAAACTATCTCCTCAGCACATTTTTTTAATTAATATTTGTCAATTACAAAATACATTTTTAATTTTGCGAAACCGGTTACTGCGTATTACTTCCTTGCGTCCTTTATTACATGTCCTTGTCACAAATATCATACATAAATATTTATACGTCATAATAATATCCTTTAACGGTTAAAGCTGCTGAACTGCGCTTTCACAGGTTGCTTGAAAATTCCAATTGGATTCCGTTCTTTTATGAAGGTTCCGTATGTCAGATTAAAAATCGTAACGCTTATAGAATATTTCACAGGAATTTGAAGTTCTCCACATCTACTGTGTGGAAATTACATTATGTACATTAAGAGATAGATTTGTATTTATTGAGTGTAAATAAATAAAATTATTCTGATAGACTGATTTCAATAGATAGTTTAATCATGATATATATTAATTAAAAATACACGAAAATTTATCGTTTCTTGTCTCCTTTTATAATGTATAATTATAATATTATTATTATTTTATAATTTTTAATTACAGGAAAACCTAATCGTAACATTTCTACAGAAATTCGGAATAATATTTATGCGACGGGAATATGAATCGGACTTGACTAGTTTAATTATTGAAAAACGTTGTCAGAATCAGGGGAAACTACCTCAAAACCTAGTCTCCACATATCAGAATCACCTGTTGTGAAAATAGCACATCCATGTTTGTTCAACAATCAATTATCCTAAAATAAACAAGTTGCAATCCTAAAATAAACAGCATTCATCTTGCCATTTACCTACGTATTCCCACGCAGAGCAATAACGATCAGTTATATACCATGCAAAGTAAATACTGACAACTTTTCAACAGAGAACGCGTCGCGGCTATGCCTGGAGGGAGAATGGCAGAACTACACGAACTATGTGAATTGCACGGAGAGAATTGCGAACGTATCTCCAACGGACGTAGCCAGCCTCATATACCTCGCGGGATATTCGCTCAGCCTCGCGGTTCTCTCGCTGGCCGTATTCGTTTTCTTATATTTTAAGTAAGTATTGAACTTAGCTTATTCTACCTAAATTGTGACAATTTTTTACTCTGAGGAACAAATGAAATAGCAGACAGACCACGGTGGTAAACGCTTATTGCCTATGTACGTGGGCAACACAAAAGGAGTTCCTAATTTAACTCTGATGCTAGAAAAGAGCTCTTTTTGCATGTTTTATTGCTTTGGGTCTACCTGTATTACCAGGGTTGTTGTGGGAAATGGTGACTTTAAAAGGTTTTCCAACTAGAAATAAAAAGGATCTAAAACATTTATTTACCGATTTGTAGCCCTGCAAAAAAAACATAAAAGATATATAACATAACAATAAAGAAAAATTTAAAACCAATAAAAAAAAGAACAAAAGTATTGTAATATATACATGATAGATTCGTCATATTCATAGAATAATATAATTTTAGCGAAATAAATCGAAATTTATATAAAAAACAGGCAAAATAACCTAGCCTAGATTCAGTTCACTAAAATGAGAATAACAAACAAACTGATTAGTTTCACAATTACGGGATATCAAAAATGGCTCACGTGTACCGCCTTATTCAAACCGTCCTCACCAGGCACTGCCAAAAAAGCGAATGGACAAGTCCACCTACCCTCCTTTTATATGTTTACTCGGTACAGTGTTTTATCATTTGAACGGGGGTACTGCTTATAATAAAATAATAAAAAAAATAATAAAAAAAAATATGAAATTATATCTATACTACAGCATAAAGCCGCGAATCGACCAGACTCAATGGAAGCCCTGGGCGACTTGATCCTGATTTTTATTACTTGCATAAGAAATAAGAGTTTTATCTTTCTTTCTTACCTTCTTTTCGTTTCCTAGCCGACATCGCATCGGTGATACCTTTGGTCTTGCTGATGTCCATGGGCAACGGTGACCACTTACCATCAGGTGGCTCGTTTGCTCGTTTGTCGGTTATTAACATTAAAAAAAAGTTTTATTGGAATACCGTATAAAATTACAAAAAACTTAAATGCAAGCCCTCAGCTTGCTATCATGGAATCATGTGTTAAAAATTGCCCCAATTCATTTAGCTTTAAAAACATCACTTGTGATACAATTATAAAAAATCTTTCAAATCTATCAATATTAACAAAACAAGTGATCTCTGGGGTCTTTCCACAGTTATAATAAAACCAATAATTTATTCCATTGCGCCTCATTAAGAATTATTTTTAATAAATGTATTGATGATGGTAGTTTCCCCAATCTAATGAAACATGGTAAAATAATTTCTCTTTTTAAAGCTGGTGATAAAAGCGACCTCACTAATTGTAGATCCATTTTCATCTTACCAGCCCTTAGTAAAATCTTGGAAAAAATAATTTACAATCAGTTCCTATCACATCTTTCAATAAACAAATTATTTCACATTAATCAGTTCGGTTTCTCTGGAGGAAAATACCACTGATGCAGGCATAGCACTCCTTAAATACATTGGGAGTACAAGCAGGATGCTATTGGTATATTCTATAACCTCTCAAAAGCGTTCGATTGCGTCGACCATAATATATTAATGAATAAACTCAGGCATTATGGTGTCTCCACAATCAGTTAGTCTTATAAAATCTTATCATTCTAAACGTATTCTAAAAGTAGTTATTAATGGAAACGAATCCGCAGGGGCAAACATTACTATGAAAGTCCCCCAAGGATAAATATTAGGACCACTACTACTTCCTTATTTCACTAGGGACTTGTGTTAAACTGTGTAAAACTGTATTGTTTGTTGGTGACACCTCCTTACTTTTTAAAGTAGATAGGAGAAAACAATGTTTTGACGATGTAAATATTACTGTTTCGCAAGTGTTACACTGGTTTACATGTAGTACCTTATGTAAAGGTTAAAAAAACTAAATGCATTAAATTCGCTTTACCAAATGTTAGACAAGTGCCAACTCATATTGTTATAAATAAAGAAGTGCTTGAACTAGTAAATTCTATCATATTTCTTGGAATTACTATAGACTCACGATTACAATGGAATTCTCATACTGAAATCTTGTCAGGGGAACTTAGCTCTGCTGCCTACGCTGTTAAGAAAGTGAAGCTCTTAATGGACGTAGAAACAGCAAGATTAGTTTAAAATAATACTTTAAAACCAAATTTGTTACAGATATTAATTCCTAAACTGAATAAATATTTTCTATTTCTGTTTCTAAGACTGGAAATATGTTTTGTATCTATACTTTTCAAGGAAAAAAATTCTATTTGGTGTTTAGCAAATACACAATTTAAGACTAAGATTTTTTATTCCTATAATTTTACAAAATAGACTAGTGTGTCTAACATAATACTTAAGGCTAACTTTGTAATAAATATTAAGTCTGAAACTGAATAAATATTTTCTATTCTATTTTAGCTACTTTTACAGTCTTATGGTCTGTTGTTGTGGGGCTCAGCTGCTGATATTAAGTTATTAAATTATATTACAGAAAAAAGCAGTACGCGTCATTTACAACCTCAGACCTAAGGATTCTCTTAGAGATCTCTTTAAAGAAATTGATATATTAACTGTAGCATCACAATATATTTTAGATAATATTATGTACGTTAAAAAATATTCTGATAGTTTTCTGAGGAAAAGTAATGTTCACAATATTTTACGAATAAGGCTAAAGTGATTGTTCCAAGTTTCAAACTAAGCAAAACTGGTCGCTCTTTCATGGGTATATGTGTAAATATTTATAATAAAATTCCATTACAATTGACAGAAATGCCATATTGTAAATTTAAAACTCACGTCAAAGGCATTTTTATGCGGAAAGGTTATTACAAACTTGATGATTACTTTCAAGATAAGACTGCTTAGACATGAGTTTAATGTTAAGTCAGTTTATAGCCATACGAGCGTTCTGTAACTGTGAGTATGAAAAAAAACCCCTCAGAAGTTTCTTGCCGCTTCTTCTTTCGGGACCAGTTACAGTAGGGATTTGTTGAAGCGATGGCGTAGTTTGATGTTCGAAAAGTGTTTGTAAATACCAACTTCGAATAAATATTATTTCTTTTCATTTCATTTCGTTACGTCTTACACTACATATACACACATATATACACGCAAATATTACAAGAAACAAAGTTTTCTTCTAAATATAGTTTAAGAATTACTTCTTTATCTAAAAAGACAAAAGAAAATTTAGGAGCATGTAAAGTTTTGACAACAATTTTAAGCAAGGGCGATATCGCACACGAAAAACAAGATAATGGAAAGAAAAAGTGATGGTTTAATTAACTGAAAGTACCCAAGGCCTACTAACTTCTACTGTGCTACAGTGGTCTTAACTTGAAAGCATTAAAAGTACGTTAAAGAAGTACGTTAAAAAATACTCTGATAGTTTTCTTAGGAAGAGTAATGTTCACAGTATTAATACTAGGAGTAAGGCAAAACTGATTGTTCCAAATTTCAGACTAAGCAAAACTGGTGGCTCTTTCATGGGTAGATGTGTAAATATTTATAATAAAATTCCATTAAAATTGACAGAAATGCCATATTGTAAATTTAAAACTCACGTCAAAAGCGTTCTTATGCGGAAAGGTTATTACAAACTTGATGATTACTTTCAGAATAGGACTGCTTGGACATGAGTTTAATATTAAGCCAGTTTAAGTGCGTTCTGTAACTGTGAGTAGGAAAAAAAATACTCCTCGGGAGTTTCTTGCCGCTTCTTCTTCCGAGACCACTCACAGTAGGGTTTTGTTGAAGCGATGGCGTAGTTTGACGTTCGAAAAGTGTTTGTAAAACCCAACTTCTAATAAAATATTATTTCAGTTAATAAAGATATTTATAATACCGTAAACCATTCGTTGGAAGCAACCACTAAGCCAATGTCATAAAAACACACGTAAAACAGTATTATTAAGTGACAACTTTTGTGTTCTATGATTTTAATACTATTCGGCTTTTCGTAACAAAAGCCAACAGTACTGTTTCTACGTATTCGTAATCTGAGAGTATCTGTTGTAGTCTATTGAAATAATTGCAATGCATCAAAGTTTCCGTAGTTCTGTATAATATTTCTAATACTTTGAAACGATGACTGTATTAGACACTTATAGTATAGGTAAGTTATAAAACGAATAGATCAGAACTTTGATTTGCGATAAGCAGAATGTCACGTGGTTAGCAATTTCGTAAAGAATTCGAAACGTTGCACAGATACGAGTAGAAAAGTTTTTCGATAAGTTTTCGATCAATTTGATGATTTCGATAATTTTGTCACAGATGGTAAAGTTTTATAAGACTTTAAAAATAGAAATATTCTTTATTGTGCACACACAGTAAATTATAATTTCAAATAAATTTGAACTTACACAAACGACGGTTTTACACAGCGATCTCTACCAGACAAGCTTTGACTTTGAATGAACCTCATAAGAACTTCAGATACCTATTGGCCACTACTAATCAACGCAAGACGAATATAATGGTTACAATGGGGACTCCTCTAGTGCTCTAGTGTTGCCTACATCTATAAACGATGGTGACCATTTAGAATGGGTTAAAAAGTAATAAGTATATAAAAAAGAACGAAATAGATTTTTGCCAAAGCCTATTCAACTTGCTTTCATTGTTATAGTATATTATATTACCGTTATAAAACACGATATTATAAATAAATTCCCTTTAAATGAATTCAATTATCACAATATTTTGCAGAAATTTGTTTAAATGTTTAATATGTATGTATTTGTTGTAATATGTTTAAAACTTATCTTTTGGTTTATTACTTGTATACTACAAAGGAAAATAAAACAAAACCGACATAAATGTAGCTATATCGTTGTTTTCCAGGCAGCTAGATAACGGAGTAAAGTTAAATGGAAAAGAAAACTATTGGAGGAAAAAGATGCAAGATTAGAAAAGTGAACAGAAAACAATAATTAAGCCATCCTCGAGGGTCCTAGAGAGTGTTAAATAGCTTTAAATAAAAAAAAAAACAGTATTACAGATTCTAAGAAAATAATTCACAATTAAAATATTAGTCCGGCAGTATTTTTAAACTACAAAGGCTGATAAACGAATAGGCAGGGCAACTAATGATACAGTCAGCCTTGAAACCTTCAAGGTAGATCCAGATTTCAAAACCCTTTTACACCTTAATATACATAAGTCGCCTTACTAACTTTTACAGCACATTACCAAAAGCAGTTTAACGTTAATATATCCAAATATAACTAACCCATCATCGTTCGTTACAAATGGCAATAAACAATATTTATATTTATTTGTGTATATTATTTATATATATTATGTTTTAGCTGTTTATGTTACAAAGAATATTGGGGATATCAGAAGTTAAAATTTGTATTCACCCTTGAAAAATCATTTTACTTAACCATCAACAGGCGCAGTCTGAATTTTAACAGACTTTATTTTATTGTTTTCGTTTGCAAACCCGTACTTCTTACATGTACAGCTACTTCTTCTCCAATATACATTTTGTACAGTGAACAGGTACCCCTATACTCACAATGACAATTTCTGTTGCATTATTTTAATATATTATTTAACAGAGAACTAACATACTGAACCCAAACGTCACAAAATAGTTGTGTTACGTAAAAACTTTCTGTGACTGACATTGCCAGAAAAACGGGAGTTGTTTATTTACGCAGTTTTTGCTGGTGAAGAAACATTTAAATCTTCCAACACTGCCGAATTACAGTTCGGAGAATTAATGAAACCCGCTACTAAGCAGAAAATATGTCCAGTTATATATATCCATATTGCATGAAGTTCTAGGGGTGGGTATGGTGCAGGTTGTTATTTAAATTGAATGTCCACTAGTGCCTAGAATTAAAAAAAAATTGAATGAAGGTTTACGCCTGTAGCTCAAATAGCCTTACGTCATGAGACCCCATAAAAATTCTTCCATATAAATCTAAAGATAATAATGTTCTAGAGTGCAATGCCATTTATGCATATAACGATACTAGTTTAACGAACGAAGTTCGTAGTTCCATTCGTGCCGAAAAATGTCGCATTAAAACAATAATATAATAAAATTAAATTGTAACATTTATTTAATTCAAGTACAAAATGCCTCAAGGCATTAAGTGCTCCTATTATAATATTCATTTTGTGAATTTTCAATAAAGGTAAACAAACAAATATCATCCACCATAAGTTTAAAAAAAAGGTATTTAAAGTTGAGTGGATGATAAAAAGTATTTTATGAACGACTGAAAATTCGAACAAATATTTACCTATAGAGAGTATGTAACCTAACAGAAGGAATTTAAAAAATTGTTCCCTTATGTAACGCACGACATAACGTAACCTTATGTAATAGTAAATTATCTTTGAATATAAATAGTGTTCAGCTACTTGTGGATTAACTCAAAGTTTCCACCATTTACATCTAAAAAAGATCATACAATATTATTTATTGACATTTGTCACGTATACTTTGGATCTACTTTCGTTCAGCTACTTTTGATAATTTTCTGTTTAGGTTTTTGGATGTTTATCTACTTCTTGCGTTAATGTTATCAAGCGACTTATGTACGCTTAGGTGTGTAGGAGTTTTGGAAATTTGAATATGTTTATCGATTTCCGGGGCTGACTGTCCGTGAAAGCCAAATCCAAAAGCAATATTAATCGTTACACAGGTTAGTTAGAGCAATATGTAGCCGGCCAAGAAACGAACAGAGAAACCGCTTGTCTGGCTCTCGTAGACAACTACCAATGCATTAAAACATATCATGTTTATTAGTTATATTATCCCACTGCTGGGCTCGGGTGTTCACTTACAATGAAAGGGGTTAAGGCACAGTTCACCACGCTTGCCAAATGCCGATTGATAGTCTATATACTTAATACTTATGTTATATTTAAAATGTTTATAGAAAAGTCAAATTTATTGGCTAATTGTAACTATGTGTATTCCAACTGCATTTAAAAGAAACTTTAGATTAAATAAGATCCAAGGGTGTTTAAAAATATATTTTCTAAATATTTACACTATTAAAATCCCAACAAAAGAAAATTAACATTTATTACAAATATTTTTCATGTAGTTTGAATTAAAAAATATAAATATATTTTAGAAAGAAATGCCTTGTAAACATCTAATATGGATGGTAAAAATATTTTGAAAATTAAATGAAATTAAAATTTCATAGTTGGTTTGCGTGAAGTGCTTTGTTTAACCGCTCTCGAGAAACAAGTAAAACCAGTGAAAAATAACAAATACTCCTTGTAAAAGTGTTATTCCAGATCTTTCTTATGAGTTTGTTAATCGAAATCAACTAGAAACTTTACTATTTACAACAAAAAGTGAAATATTACCGATTGAACAATACGACCGGCGATATTATGAAGGTTATCTGTCTTTGCGAAACTTAAAAGAGTTACCACTACCAACAAAATAAAACAAAAGCTACGTTCAGAAACTTAATTCCTGCGTTCAAAATAACCCTACAAACCCCAACAACCAAAATTTCTCCCAGCACGGCTGGTCCCCGCGGGGGAAAAATATCACCACCCTCTAACAAAAAGATGCAAGATATATAACATCGCTACATTAAACACGAGAACCCTCCGTACTCACGAAAGCTTATTGGAACTAGAAAATGTCCTAGTTAATGTTAAGTTTGATGTTTTGGGTATATCGAAATGCGCCGACCAGGCAAAAAAATAGAGGAACGCACAGGCATAGGAACAACAGTGGGTCAGTATGGAGTGGGTGTCCTAATTAAGCTACATCTGAAACAATATATTCAAGAAATAATAGGGATTTCCTAAAAACTAGCAATACTCAATGTACTACGAAATTACAAAAAGCCATGGTCGATAATACAAGTCTATGCACCTACCGAACAAGCAGAACAATATATCCTAGATTCATTTTATAGACACCTGACATTAGCCATAAGCAAACATGCAGAAAACCACATTATACTAATGGGAGACTTCAACGCCCAAGTAGGAAAAAAACTAAACAACTACGAATATCACTTGGGATGTTTGGACACGGAAAAAGAAATCGCAATGGTCAGAGACTGGTTGAATTCCTTATATTAATGTGTTGGTATGAACACAAATTAAAAGTACTTAACTCTGTATTCAAGAAAAACCTCAAAAATAAATGTACTTGGCTGTCTCCTGATGGAACACACGAGACCGAGATAGACTATGTGATAACCAACCATCCAAAAGCTTTTACAGATACAACTGTTATAACAAACCTGAACTTTAATACAAACCATCGCATGGTACGTAGTTCCTCCAAAATGTCTCCAGAAAAACCGTTACGATCATATTATAAAATTCCATAAACTCAGCCAGTCAAGGTTCCCCTACAAACGAGATGAAAACAGTTACAGAAAAATCGAAAGACAAATAACTGAAATGACAGACGCGATACGGAAATATGAAATCCTAGAAAAACGTTTAACAAATAATTGTACCACAAACAGAAAACAGAAAACACATAAATACCAAGTGATCAAACTCTACAACTTATTAATACAAGAAAAGAGTATTAACACAACGAGAAAAAAAGGAAAACGCTAAGGAGATAGCAAATATAAGTAAGAAAATCAGAGAAGGTATCAGAAAAGAATCGGAGGTGCAAAAAAGGCTCTTATGGAACTATGGGAAGCAAAAAAGCATTAGATCCCTAAGCTAAAGCAAAAAGACAAGCCGATCACACAACGGAAAAATATCAACGAACTAGCTACTCACTTCTACACCCAATATTATGCAAACCAGGAACCAAATATAGAAAAATAAACAGTCAGCATTCACAACCAAAATACTTCTGACCCCTCAATAGAACTTGTTCCAGAATTCTTACCAGGTGAAGTTGAAGAAGCTTTAAACTGCCAGAAAATTGAGAAATCACCAGGACCAGATAACATCACAAACGAATTGATGAAAGGTACAGTGAAAAAGCTAACTCCCATACTTACAAACATTTTTAGCAATATTTTTACAAGCGACAGCGTCCCAAATCAATGGAGAAAATCACATATCATCTTAATGCACAAAAAAGGAGATAAAGAAGACATAGAAAACTAGAGACCAATTAGCCTGATCTCAAACGTTTATAAAGTACTTGCAAAAATCATATTAAAAAGGATGAGCCCCATGTTAGACGAACAACAACCAGTAGAGCAAGCGGGATTCAGAAAACGAAATCTAAAGAATACAGAATCTAAATCTACATCTACATCTAAATCTATATCTACAGAATACGAAATCTAAAGAAATTATGAAGTCGCGGGATCTGGGACTAGCACTAAAATAAAAAACTTTCGACACATGTATCCTTTCATGCCTAACTTACAGCTGCGAAACTTTGCAGTCACCAAATCTCTCAGGGATAAACTTGCCATTTGCAAAAGAGCAATGGAGCGCAATATGAAAGGGTTAAATCAACAAGACAAAATTCGAAATTTCGATCTTAGGGCACAAACAAAAGTAACCGACATCCTCATACTAATTGATCGGCAAAAGTGGAAATGGACCGGCCATATGATACGCGACAACCAAGGTAAATGGAGCAGGGCCGTTACAAAGTGGTATCCCCGAGGCGGAAAAAAAAGACGTGGAGGAATGCCTAAGATGGGAGGACGATATTAAAAAGCCTGCTGGCCCAAGATGGAGACGTGTGGCCCTAGACAGATTGCAATGGAAATCGTTAGAGGAGGCCTATGCCAACAGGCACACTGAGATTACGGACATTTTATAAAACTGTTTTTGACATCTTGCACAGGTATATCTAGTCTCAGATATAAAGGCTTTATTATTATTATAAAAGTTCATAACGTTAATTCAACTCAAATAACGTAGATTTCCTCAGAAATATAATATCTTGGAAATCTTAGAATGACTACAATATTTAATTTAGCCCTGCGAACTTCTTTTGAAGCCTCCGTTATCATTCTTAATCTCAAAATTACGTCTGAAACAAAGTTTTTTCACCAAGATTAACAGTTTGGGACAGATTCATTGTCTTAACTGAATAATAATGATGAAAGATAGAGTTGACGACCACGCAAAATCATGACTTGGTTTATTGAAATTATAAAAATAATAAAAGTTACTCAATGAAACAGATTTTATGTCGACGAAAGAAAGGCCTTTAAGCGACATTTTCGGTGATATTAAGTTATACACATATTCGGAATCAGCGAATTTTTCTGCGAATGAACCCGGATTAGTTCAAACCGGATCAAGTTTTTGGCGTTTGAAACAATCCACCTTTAGGGTGCTTTGCAAAGTGGCAGTGTATTATCTGACATCAAATTTGTTTTCTTTTCCAGTAGTGTATTTGAAACCAATTTATATTTCCCAAATAAATAGTTGAATAACCGTTAAAGGGTTTTCCTTATTTCTATTTTATTGAGATATAACATTTAAATCATGTTGACTTACACCATTTACACGAAGTGATGTCGCTTAAATAATTTGTCCGTCAGCTAAATACGACATATCGTGTCATTTAAATTCGTTCAGCTGCATCTATTTTCCACTCTTATGTGTTCCACTATGTGAAACTTAAGCCAAGTAGACGTTTTGTTTGAAATATTTTGTTAAAATAATAATAATTGCTAAATAGTGATTAAATATAATCAAAGTCAAAGTAAGAATACATTGACAATGATTTTACTTTGATTATGATTATTATACTGAACAAATACTTTATATAATATTTTCAATATTACATGTCGTATAAGTAATTTAGCCTGCACGTCAATTTAATTTCAATTGGCAGTTAACAAAAATAGCTTGCTACAATTCATTTTATTTTCATTTCAAATATTTCAAATTAAATTTCATTTAAAGTTTCAAAAATGTCACTTAAATAATCTTTCACCCCTCGATGTGTAGTTAGCAATTAACAACACAAATTCCGTAAAATTTCAACCCTTTTATGTAAAATTCGGTTGTTTTTCTCTGTTATAAATAATATACACAAAAGTTATTAAGCAATTATTTTGATAAAATCGGCATTTTGTTAATGAACGTTTTTCCTACGCGTAAAGAAAAATTTGTCAAAATATAGGTTCAAAATGTGATTGCAAACTCGTAGAGTAAAATTTGTCTGATTTACAAGAATTTCGTTTTAACAAAACAATTGACTTCAGTTAGCGAATGTGAGTTGCATAATTTTACTACATAAACAGATAACGAACGGAAAAATCTAGCAATTTTATTAGGTGGGAATTTTAAGAGAAAATGATGAGAATTGAGAAAAGGTTAAACGATTATGCAAAAAATATTGTAAGCGTTAAGCCAGTGTAGGGTGACATAAATCTTACAAATTATCTTTTCAACACGACATCCATATCATAACATATCATTCCAAGACAGATTAGAAAGCTACAGTTGCAATGTAGTCAAATCTGTTGAATTAAGAGTTTACTTGGAACCAACAAAAATTGTCGCTTTAATTACTATTTACTGATAAATCACAAAAGTTAATTTATCAACCTTACTATAACCTCACGATAACCTTACTTATCTCTCTTATCTTCTCTTATCTATGTCGATTTCGTTCCCTTCGGAATGATGATACATTTACAAACATTTGGTCATTTTCCACAAGTCATTAAACACCCAACAATCTAATGAATTACGCGATACATCGTATTGAATCGAAACACTCGACATTTTTAAGTAGTTGTATTGATAGAGTTAAGGAAAAAACAACTTACAAAAACCTTACTATATACTTAAAATTTCTGCCCGCTCTTATTTGCTCAGCAATTGATATCACATCTTCATTTTAATATCTTCCTTATTTTTTCAGAGATCTCAGATGTCTTAGAAACACGATACACACAAATCTTATGTCCACTTACATACTGTCGGCCTGCAGTTGGATGTTGAACTTAGCTTTACAAGTGAGTATAATATAATAATCACAGACATTTTGTCAGTAACAGTTACACTTAGGCTGCATATTTATCGTAACTACAACATTTTGTATATACATGATTAAATTAATGTTTATTTGTTTTACAAGAATCGCGGTAAAATTACTAAAGTTTATAACTACGGTTTTGGTACAATTTTCGCTCTTAAAAAGCCTATCGACTTAAAAATATGTTAAGTATTACATCATAATCGCTTATACGAGTATAACTTAAGACAGCTTTATCTATTTAAAAAAAAATTAAATATAATTTATAAAGATATGCAGAGAAAATTGTTTCGCCGTTTCTTCTCCTCTTTTGCAACAATACTAATAAAAAAATATAGTATTCATAACAGTATGGCTGTTTTATGTTTGAGTTTGAATAATGTGGTTCTTTCTTATATATATATTGAATGGTAACAATACATCATGTTGCCAAAAAGCATTGTATACATAAAAATGTGTGGTAATGTAAACGCTGAAAGTAAATTTGTAGTGATTGAGTTACGAACATTCAGAGTGGAGTCTGAAACGAACGGAACTGAGCCGATAAGCTCTCTTATCTTCTCTTATCTATGTCGATTTCGTTCCCATCGGAATGATGATACATTTACAAACAGTTGGTCATTTTCCACAAGTCATTAAACACCCAACAATCTAATGAATTACGCGATACATCGTATTGAATCCAAACACTCGACATTTTTAAGTAGTTGTATTGATAGAGTTAAGGAAAAAACAACTTTCCGTCGCACTACAGATATGTTATGACAATTGTACCAGAGTTTAAGAGAGACTTTTGTTCTCTCTCAATTAAATTTTAAAATGTCCCGAAATAAAAGTGTTCACAAACGATATACTAACGTGTTTTTCTAGAACTGGTCTGACGAGTCGCAGCAGGACCAGACATCGTGCATGATCCTCGTCATATGTATGCATTACTTCTACCTCACTAATTTCTTCTGGATGCTGGTTGAAGGTAATAAATTATAGCTTAAATTCGACCTTTGCTTCGTTTGCCAAGACACAAGTATCTGTACGTTCACAAAGCATTGGTCAACAGAAAAAAAATCTTATACTTCGTACAACAAATAAGCAGTTTAAAATCAGAAAATGTTAGCCACTTAATTTACTTATATTTCACCTCTCATTCTCAAAGAACAATTGAAATATAGATGGAAATATTCAAATATAGACCTAATCAACTCAGTCATATCAAATTAGATCTCTTATGAATAATACAAATTCTAAGTTGGGATTGTGATGTTATTTACATTCTGTAATGTTACCAAGCTTTATTTTTATAATGCTATTGGGCTAATCTTTATCATAACAGCCATTTTTCTCACTGCTGAACTCGTTGCCTCATATTGAGAAGGTTTAAAGATATAATCCATTCTCGTGGATGGACTTCACACGGCATTGACAACATTATGAAAAAGTATAAAAAATGTAAGCTTTACCACACTGTCTTCAGTTACCGATACAAATGGGTTCGTTTAATAATTAGTTTAATATATTTTGAATGATTGAATTTTATTTTGAAATACTGTAAGGCATTACTTAAATTACTACGTGAGTGAAAATGAGTGAAAAATTATCTGAATTTGTTATTTTGTTGTAAGTAATAGAATTTATGGATGGAATTGGAATGATAACCTGAAGAACAGCGGTAAGCGGTAATTTAGATCAGGGTTAATTTAGGTCCAGGACCGGTCAATACGATGCTAATAATAGGAGGTGGTTATATGAAGCAGTAGATTTCAGAGCGCTGATATGTAAACAGAGGACTATACCAGACAATGGACTTAACAATAACAATATTACACTTGTATTCCACATTTAACTTATCATGTTATCCATTTAGGTCTATACCTCTACATGCTAGTGGTGGAGACGTTCACTGCCGAGAATATCAAGCTTAAAGTATACACAACTATAGGTTGGGGTGAGTAATGTAAAAATACATGAATCCTCCCTAAAATAGTAAGTTTGTAATGTATGGAGCTTCATTTAACCTTGAATCCAATGCAACTTCTCCTGCTCGCGAGGCATCCCTCTGAACAACGTTATAGACAATAGGGCCAGGTCCTAACTGTTGAAGATCGCTGGATCGGAACGGTGCTTGATTATCCACTACCTTCCTTTTAGAATCAACTGTCTAATACTTTTAGGTCATTGGGTTGCAGTTGAAGAAAGAGAGAGTTAAAAAGCTGGTTTCGGATATGAACGTCTGTAAACAGCGGTAACTAGTGACAATTCGGAAGCTTGCCTGATCGTTTGAGACCTACTTACTAATAATAATTAATTGTTAGTTAACACCATAATTAACCATATTTTAGATGCGATTGGACATCTTTTGGAGAACCACTCTAAGTGTAAATCTCGGACTGTCGTTCTATTCGCTACTCATACCGACTGAAATTGACCACTTGCAAGTCCACTGATCCACACGAAACAAGTTAGTGGAGTAGATTTTTTATCTTCGTAATTGTCAACACGATGACTCGAATCTCACAGATCAAAATCACTAGTGTTTCTACGGCGAAGGTATATCACAGTAAATAATTGCCAATAATAATTTAATATACTACCAAAGTAGTGCCAAAATAATTACTATTTATTATTAACTTTACTATAATACTGTTACATACAAAAACCACCGTGTAGGAGAAATATTTGTACTGTAGTAGGCTCCTTTTTATATATATGTATAAATAACCAAGCAGTTCTGAGGATTGATTCTTTGGATGTAGCTAGCGAAATTCGTATTTTTTTTTGTTTTTTGCTTTCGTGCAACTTTGTGATGATTACATTTTTTATCTCTTTAAGCTGAATCTTTTAGTTACATTTCTTGTAAGTTTTACATTTTCCTTCTTTATATAAAGTTATCAACACGGGAGTTTTGTGCTCACTATGTTTGAGTTTTTTTTTTTTTATTTTGGACAGTTTCCAGTAAAATATATTTTCATGAAATGGGGCTTAATATTAAGCGCTTGCCAAATTCTTGCCTAAATTACAACAGTTACCAACGCAAGATCCTACTAAATTCATACAGTACATTCTGTTTTTTGACTAACTAGGCGAGTAGCAGTTTTTATTGTTTTCAGTTCTTGATATTAAAATCTACTTTATTTTGTTTAACAGGTGCTCCAGCCATATTTATAATCATTTGGGTAATATCAAGATGCTTAGTAACAGTCGTGCCATCTACTGGTCCAGATGGAGTAAGTAAAGTAGACTTAGAATCATATAATTACGACTAAGTTTCTTTATCGTCCATTGCGGTAGGTCCATCACCATGGCCATTTCTTAAATGAAACTCTTTGGTATATTATGTGACGTGTATTTTCGTTGCCAATTTTTTTGTTTAACTGTTTTAAATTAATAAACTTCGAAAAATTAATTCAACTAAGTAGTGAAATAATTATCCACTTCGGTTGACTGAACGTGAAGAAATTTTTGTCAACTAACCAGCCAGAGCCGGAGCAGACATTCATATCTGTCATATGAAATGTGTTTTGCTCTTGGGTGACGTTTTATTTTCACTTCTTAATTAAATGTGATACTAACTGATACAAAAGAAATATTGATAAGAGAAAAGAGAAAAGTGTAAATAGTGGATACTTTTATTTAGTTAGTGCACTTACCGGCCAAGACTACATCGCCAGTTACCATAAAGTGGTATTTATTGACTTATAATCAGCAGAAAAATGGAAGATAATTTATTTATTCATTTTCCAGCAAGTTACACAGAGAGTTATCTCAATATTGGAATAATTAAGTTAATGTTGAAATATTTACATGTACAAAGAACAACATACACATAAACAACATTAATTAGTTATGTTACACACATAGACATAAGAACACAAAAATATACTTGAAATATTATGGTAGGTGTTGCTATTAAAAATTTAAATCAAACTAAAATAGTTAAAAAAAATCCATTTATGTATGTTGATTGCGGTTTATAAATATTTTTTTCTCAATTTGAACCAACGTCACATACCTGATCCTCACATATTGTATCTAACGCAGCCCCGAAATAATGTCTCGATAAATCCAATGTGTCTAAAACCTGTAATGAAAATTTTAACAAATGATTTTTATATTGTGTGAATTTGAACACAAACAAATCATTTATATTTAAACTATATGATCTCTATCAATCGCCCCTAAGCTAAAATAAAGACTTCACCAGTCTTAATAAGTTATTATTAGATTAGAGAAAGATGATTATTACAAACTTTATTTTAATGTCATATTTCAATGTTAATTTCAATGTTTAACATTAGTGCTTATGACATTTAAATGACATTTAAGGATTCTACGCAGTGTTACGCACGTAGATAAACTTCATTTAACTACCTTACCCGACCGCAAGGTTAATTTCCTCTCTCTGCCTTTGTGAAATTGGATTTCATAAGCAAACAGTATTCATTTTCTGGATCATCTACAGCTCGGGAGCACCCAGCTGTAAGGGCGATAATATAATTATGAAGATAAAAAACATTGTGTGGAAATTTGTATTCTGTATATCGGAACACAGAAATTACTATTGTTTCTTGCAGTGTTTTGATTTAATTACAGCCAGATAAACCTATAATTAATTGTCTGTAACATTTATAATAACATGTAAAAAGTAAATGAAAAGTGCATTATCCAACAGAAATCTCATATTTATGACCACTATACAAATTATAAATATAAATACTTATAAAAAATTATAATTTTCCTTTTCAATACACACAAATAATTACTCTATACTACTTACTTTACGCTAACTAGAACTCTTAACGGAGTCAAATCTGTTCAGAATAATTTTAGAAAGTTTATGAGTTTCATTATCAATATGGAGAGTAAATTATATATATATTTTTTTAGAATTCCTGTTTAGAAGAACAAAACCTATTAAAGCGTTTGTCATATTCAGTTTTTTCTATAAGTTAACATGCTATGTGTTGACGACTCCATAGCCCAGTTGGTAATGACACTGCCTGCCGCGCGAGGGGTACCGGGTTCGATTCCCGGCCGGGGCAGACGTTTATGTGACAGATAAATGTTTGTTCTCGGGTCATGGGTGTTTGTGATGTGATATTTGTGTATGTCCACACCACCCGCAACACAGAAAATCCTAGTGCGGAGGTGTGAGTGTGTTAACGTTTATTTATTATTTATTTACTAGCTGTGCCACGACTTCGTCCGCGTGAAATTAAGCAAAAAAGTTATTTAGTAGAAATAAAAGTTACTCCTTATTACATCAGCTACCTGTCAGTGAAAGTCCCGTCAAAATCGGTCCAGCCGTTTCAGAGATTAGCCGGAACAAACAGACAGACAGACAAAAATCGTAAAAAATGTTATTTTGGTATATGTACCGTATATACATTCATATGCATGTAGTAAAAACTGGTTATTTCATTGTTACAAACAGACACTCCAATTTTATTTATTAGTATATATATATATATATATATATAGATTATTTAAGATACTTTGTATCACTGCAAATGTATATTTTCCCGCGGAATAGGATATGAAAAAGAAAATGTACGAAATGCCTGATATAAATAAAATTTGTAAACGTACGAGAATTATGTCTTGAAGCGATTCGTAGGCAATTATTTAACACTATATACGTCTAAAAAGTCTCCAGTAGATGGAATCCAATGGTTAGTTTATGTAAAACACATAGAGTGCAAAGTTTTTTGCGTGAAGATAAAGTAAGTGTCGTGTGTCGTGATATGGTACCTAAAAAATAAAAGGAACTAGACGTAGGGTAGATAGATTAACCTACCACTAGCTTGTCAACAGTTTCTCCCTAACACCGCAGGTTCGCCGTGACCACAATCGATGCAACTGGGTTGAAATATTGGCACTACATAAAACGTATCCTGAGTACCCATTACATAATAAAATGTAAAAAGTCTCACCCCAGCTCATCAATAAAAAAACAGCCAGTTGATCCATAAACTGTTTAACAGGTTTCCTTCAATCATAACTAAGGGCACTCTCAATAAAGTCGCCTCTTTAACAAAGCAATTAAAGACAAAATCCGTCCATCTACTTGGGAACTACGATGGCCCAAACATACACATAAACACAGGTTTAAGTTATAGTACTCCTCTGTTTGTGTCGAGGATCAAAGAGTTCACAAATATCACCATTTTCATGAATCTTGGAATATTGCCCATGAACGTGATCACAATAAAAAGCCACCTATGACTGCGACTTAGGTGGCCGCTCCGGATATTCTCATTTGAACAGCATCTGGCAACAAAGACTTCTTTACCGGATTTCTACTTTCTTTAAAAATTAAGTCTTTAAAATAAGATCTCTGTTTGGTATTATAAAATTAATAAAAACTACTAGTTCAATGGGTAATAATCTGTCACCAGTACCATACGACTAATCCTTAAGTCCTACGGTTATGGTTACCCAATATTTACGAGTGAGGAGTAGGAACAAAAGAACAACAACAAACTATTAGTTGAATATTCGCAGATAGAGAACCCGAGAGAGTTCTAAAATGGAACCAAAAAAAATTAAACGAATCAAATACATTTCATGTTTTGGTATCATTGGTACATATGTATTTTGTATACCCCCAGGCCCGTAACCCTGTTAGTAGCTATCCTGCCTGCCAGGCGAAGAGTCCCGGGTTAAATTCCTGGCCGGAGCAGACATCGGGTCATTGGTGTTTGTAATGTCATATTTGTGTATGTCCATGCCACCCGCAACAGAGGGAATCCTAGTGCGGAGGTGGGAGTGTGTAAACTTTTATTTATTTAAACTAAATTTTAACAATATTGTTATCTATTACTTTTTTGCCAGAATTTACCATATCTAAATCTAAATTAAAAGTGAACTTGATAAAAAAATAATGCAGTTAATTAAACTTCCTGAATGCCGTGCCATACTATGTATTTCAAAAATACGTATTTTAACTAAGCATTATATTATACTATATCATAAAGTGTGTTACCATATTACATATCTCTATTGTAGAGTTATTGGCTTATGTTATATGACTATGGTCTCATATAAATTTCAATATGAAGTTATAAGGTTATGACGTGGTTTGATGAATCTCTGAACATATTGAAAATGTTATTAATTCTAAACACTACGTAGATGTTGAAAAAAAATGTATTATTATTTGGACATTAACACTTTATGAATTATTATTTTTTGTTCAAGTTTATTTTTGTTTTTCGATACGACTTAGTTACATTTTATACAAATATGTTACATAAATCGATTCTTTAGAATTAGACTTGTAAAGTAATAAGCTAATGTATTCACGATTAATATTTCTATTATTAATATTACTGCGTGTTTCTTGTAAACTTTGGGTGAGGACAATGAATTTTAACATTTAATAATAAGTAATAATTACGTCGTTCATAATTTTTTTTAATACATCAATAATGCACTTAACAAAACTTATTTTTTTATTTTCTCACTTATCCGTTTAATCTGATCCCTAAAATCGTAACTCTTTTATTTAAGGAAAACCAACTTTTTCTTTCCATTAGATTCCAAAAATTCAAATTAAAACTGTAAATCAAGTTCGTATTCTTTATTCCGTCAATAGCGGGTATGACAGACATATTTATACGCGCGATCCTGTAAGAGTTAAGTATTTTTTTCTTAAATATCCTAAATACCAGAAGATGAATCCAAATGCTGCTTCAAGGAAAAAACAAAAAAAATTCTTTTCTCTGTACTCAAAGTTATCTTATCACATTTGTTTGCTTGAACGTCCCAAATATGACGCCAGCAATTTACATTTGATTTATAATATGATACCATTAAACATTTTACTTTTGACCGAGCTCCGTACAAATTTATAACCCGTTCTCAACGCCAAATTATAATTTGTTTGCAATTAATTAATAGCGTGTGGTCGCATACATTATAACGCACCTATTTCAATTGATTTATATTAAACGTAACCACGGCAAATGTAACTCTATATAATTTATTTATTGCATAGTTCAGGATATGAATGTCTTATTAGACAGAATAGTTGAGGATATTAATATCTTATTATTAATTATAGACGTCATTAATAATTAACATTCGTGGACTATAATCTTTGTAATGGCGAAAGCAATGAGAACGTGTTTATAGTGTTATACACTGTATATTGTTATAATTGAAAGTTTTGAAATATACCTATTTTGCAAGCGCTTAACGTACCTACATAGGAACTTGTCAGTAACCAACAGACACAATCAAAGGTCATTAAGTATATAAAGGCAAAGAGAGGAGAAAATGCTACGGAACTGTTTTGTGTTTATGATATACTAGCTTCTCGTCCTGACTTCGTTCGGGTTCAATAATTAACGCACATGCATTTAATCTATATCCTATGACCATCCGGAATAACGTAGCTTTCAAATGGTGAAAGAATTTCTCGAATAGGTGTCGTAGTTCCAGAAATTACTTTCTGCATATATACAAGTTCACAAAATTCGCACACTCTCTTTATAATATTAATATACAGTAGCAAAAGCCCTCGCTTCGCTTCGGAAAAACTACCTTACGCTTAAATATAACATCTGTATTTTTCTGAGTTTTTGTCGTTCTGAATATTACAAACACATATATTAATTCATAACTTTTTTATTTATGGACGGATTGCAATGAAACAAGCTTTAAGTGTTATGTTATGCTTACTGCAATATATTAGTGAAAACCAGAACAAAATCGGTTCAGCCATTTCTGAAATTAGCAGGAACAAACGCACAGACAAACAGACAAAAATTCTAACAACTATTATTTTGGGCTCTATTGCGTTAATAAAGGCCCGTAATAAAAAAATTTTTCTATTTTCATTACAATCTGTCCGTAAATAAAAAAGCTATTAGTTAATATATTTCTAATTCATAGAACGAGAAAAACCCAGTCCTAAAACAATGCTATTTCTAATGCCGGTCACTCACATTCGCGCGAATACGCGAACCTACAAGTGTAGGACAACCTTCGCAAATAATTATGCGAAGTTTTTGATGCATTCGTGGTTTTCCAAGCTGTGTCGGTTTTTGTCGCACATCAAAGTGCGCGAACTTCGAACATTCGCGTAGCCTCCCAGACATTCGTGCGACCAGTTGCGCACACGATTGCATAGGTGATAGATGTCTTCATTTTTCGTAGTTTGCAGCGTCTACTATAATTACTATAAACTTAACTACTAATACGTACTATAGTAGTAGTTCCAGCTACTCTCTATATTGGAAATGGATTAAGTGTAGGGGGGTGCGCAAATAGATTTGCATACTCATATGCGAACCCATTTACTTATCAGTCCCTCACATTCGTGCAAACATTTTTACAAATTTCAAACCTTTGCGCGCATGTGAGTGACCGGGGTAAGGGTAAGGGGTAATGTTTCCAAAGCAAAGCAAGGGCGGTTATCTAGTATAAAATATAATTCAAACATAAAAAACTATTTTCGCTACAAAGTAATTATTTTGGAATCCGAAAAATATTCTAAAGATTAATGGTGGTGTTCGCATTGTAAAAGTGGAAATAACAATAATTCATTAAGCCACCCTCAAGTGAAAACAAAAATCCCTTTCTCGAACGCCGAAATGAAGCGAAACATCGCAATTGTCACGTTGAAACTTATCCACAAAGCTTAAAGTAGCGACGAAGTTTTAGGAGAAACTTTTTTAAAATTTTATCCCTTGCTTTGGGCCGTTAAAATAATGGCAACAGTTGCACAATACTTTTAACAACTGTCGAAAGAACGGTTGTTTTTTTTTTTTAATTGTGCCGTTTTATATCTGACACAGTATTTTTGAATGTCGCGAGGGTTCTACAGTTAATATCTCTCTATCTATCGAAACATAGATATATGTATAAGGAAATTATTATTTTTTGTTGTTTTATGGTCTGTTCTATTTCAAAATAATTAAGAAGTGATTTTATATTTTATGTATCTTCCTCTTTCCATCTGTTTCATTTGAACACCGGTTTGTTAGTTCTTTCACTTGACTTGACATTATTTTTGACTAATATTGATTTAAGTGTATACACTGAACCTCCTGCCCTTAAAAATGTAAATGTTTTTCTTTCACCCAGTTAGCAATATCGGGTGATATGAAGATGTGTTTATGGATACACGAACACCTAGTAGACTGGATCCACAAGGCGCCTGCGTTGATGGGCCTTGCACTCAACTTGTTCTTCCTCATCAGAATCATGTGGGTACGTATGGCAATTAATGGACGAGTTAATTATGACACATCAATAATTACTAGGGCATTTTTAGTAAAATTTAGACGTATGGATAACTTAATGTTTAGGTTATAATGAATATAATATTATTATTTTATCTGTATTATTTGCCAAAAATTCACGTCAAAACGATTTCACTCCAATTTTCCACAATTGTGAGGAAAACGCTTTTCCTTCTTCTTCTTCTTCATCTTTCTCTTCTTCTTCTTCTGTTCTGAAAGTTCTTTAGTAGGATTTTTTTTGTAATAACAGTTAACAAACGAGCTGACGGTATATAATGGTAAGTGGTCATCGCTCCGCATGCATGCTTGACGTCATTGAGATGTTGCCGGCCAAAAAAAAAGCGGAGTACATTGTAAAATATTTCATGAAAATTTTTTTAGAACGATAGTAGTTTTTAACTAGCTACGTACGTTATTGTATAGTATTGAGTACTGCTGGCATTAAATCTGTTATTACTGAGCATGCTCATCAAGTTGTACCACGAGCCCCTGCTCCATGATTAATTCTCAAAAAGTTCGGCTAATTCTCAAAGACAGATAAACCTCGGTACTCTTCAATATTTTTTGATGTTTATTAACAGGTTCTCATAACAAAACTGCGATCGGCGAACACGTTGGAAACGGAGCAATACCGCAAAGCAACTAAGGCGCTCCTAGTTCTGATACCGCTGCTCGGTATCACCAACCTGTTAGTACTGTGCGGGCCCGGAGATGATTCCTGGTTTCAGCATGCCTTCGATTATACTCGGGCTCTGATGTTGTCCACGCAAGTGAGTATATATGTACATAGATTTTTACCATCTGGCACCACATCGCCATTAACCACAAAATGGAATTTAGCCAACGATAAATTTATCAGAAGTTAAAATATAATTTTAGTGGTGGAAATTAGTAAGTATTAGGGTGAATTACGGTCCTCTGCACCGGGGAAAATGGATTCGAATCCCATGTACATCTCGTAATTTTTCATTTATGTTCATATTTGAAATATCAATCGTTTCGTTGTCGGAATCCGTTAACTTGCAAATCCTTCGAAACACTTTCAAAAGATATGTGAAGTCTGCAAGTTGGCACAATCGGCCAACGTGTTGGCCTAATAAGTCTTTCACTTTAGGAGAAGATTTTGAAAGGTGTGATAAGGTTGACAAAATCATTAAGCTTTATCGATTCAGTGACATTCTGAATAGACAATCGGATATTTCAAAACGAAACCATTTGGATTTCATTTCAAATCTACAAATAAATGACGACATTCCATCATATATCATGACAATTACACACAGAAAATATTTCCTTCCAGTTTCTGATTCAATTAATCTAACATTTTTCATCAATTTCGCTCCTAACTGCCTGACTGTGACCAAACCACAAAACATAGAAGAGGGTACAAAAGTAAAACTCTTGTATGTACTTAACTTTTTTATACCAACGCTTAACGGTCGCGCTATGGCTGTTAACTCCAGCTTATGCAAAATTGTGTGTTACAGAAAAATTAAAACTGTATTTACTTCTTTTACGTTTAATTTTCAACAATCTATCAAACAAAGATACAAGTGCCGTCACCACGATACGTTTTATATAGATCGTTATATTAGTTAGTTAGAGAGATTGATGAAAATTAAACAGTAAGAACAAAAATAAAAATCAATAATAAAATTATTGATGTAGGTGCATAAACAACATTCAACACATTTTAACAATAACCATGCTAATAAAAGAAAAGTGAAGAGACCTTATCTTAAAAATATTTATGTAAATTTAAACATAGAAAGGGCTTTCTTGAGATATAAAAATATTATGTTGAAATATTTGTGATTGTATATAAGAAGTACGAAGAAATGACTGAACAGATTTGCATGATACACGGCATACTATAACTTCACTTGTGAGTCAATATCTAGGATACTTTTCACTCCAAAAAATGAATCTCTTCGTGACAGGAAAATAAATGATTACCTAAGGAAATTCTATTAAGAGGGTAGTAAGTAAAGTTTTGACAGCATTTTTGCAGCTTAGCAATAAATTAATATATTTCTTATTCATAGAACTAGAACATTGCTCTAACAATCCAAAAAAATGGGATGTGTATGAAACTTATTAAATACTTGATAAAAACAAAAAGCAAATGTTTCGGGTGGGAGGGCTATGTGTCTGTAAGACTTTTTTAAACGAGTAAGTACAAATTACTAGTAAATTACATAATAATAAAATATATGGTATTCCTTAGCACTGTCTACATTTAGCGTTATGTGGGAACACCATAAGTATTTTAGCGACAAGTATTTAGTGGTATAACACTAATTTCAATTGAAACAAAACATGCTCTATCTCTCTCACACGACCTTATATCTGGTTTCATTAATTAAAATGTACCCTGTCGCAAGAAACCAGAAGCGTTGATAGATGCACGAACATTAATCTCTACAACATCCACATTAATCTTATTTCACCCATTGCAATAAGATCAATTCAAACTAAACCTTACTTCAATGAATTTTGTTTACATAATAAAAACGTAATTGTCGCATTGTCATGTAAGAAGGTAACGGCGACAGTGTCACCTTATATTTATTTATTTCATAGTTTAGTAATTAAAATAAAATTATATGTATTTTATTTATGTGTTGATCATATATCGGATATATATATATCTCCGATATAACTTTTAGGATCGAAGTGACGTCTTGAAGGGTATAATTAAGCACTAACTTATAACTAGGTCATAAACCAAGAAAATATAATATAAAGTTGGAAAATTATAAGAGTTGGAAAACTTAGAGTATGCTAGTTGACAACTTTTATTAGCGGCATGAATAAATTTCCATATTCATGATGTGAACTCATGCTTGAGGAGCACAAATTATTAATTAAAACGAATAATCTCTTTATAATCGAGTAGGAGGTCGCAATGCATTATAATATTTATTGAACTTATATTAAGAAGTTCAAGCGAGGGAGAAATAAGATAATAATAGTATTTTTCAACGGAGCGGGTGTTATTGTCTCAACCGTTAAACAAAATGGACTCCCATAAGCAGGGAATATTAGCTCGGACTTGGGCGGATGAATTGTCCGATACTCCAAAGAGTTTCATCAGTCGATCATGCCTGGGGAGTGTTTCTTGTCGTGATTAAAAAATATTGTGATAATGATGGTGGTCTTATCGTGTTGTATGGAATGTTGAATTGCGACTCTTCAACCCTTCTTTTTAATTTAGAAAATCTGGGATTCCAACCCTAATAAAAAAATATTATTATTTTTTATCTTGTAATCTATGTTAAAAAGACGCAATGGCTGTAATATATCACTTATATTATGATCATTGGGAAGTATATTAAAGATTTGACCAGTACTTTGACAAAGTTATCGTGGAAGCTCAAAAGTTTAAAGAATCATTAACCTCAAGTAATGTCGTGTTCAACATACTGTTGAACAGAAGTAGTATTTAATTTTTAAATTTCATGCAAATGATTAATGCATTCGCACAAACTAATTACTACTACAATTTTACTAAATTTTCACAACTAAATCAATGCATCAATTAAAATTTTTTGGCAAATATATTTTCGAAGTTAAATATACTGTATTAATAAGTTTTAGAATATACAACTGTACTGAAACTATACAGACTGATCTATGCATCAACCATTAAAGATCTTTTGTAGGTTCGGTGCTGTAACTTGTCCTCCATAATTGGCGCCAAACATGATCATTTTGAATCCAATATTAACCTGCTTCGCTCATCACATCATCAGTTCATCTAATGTGATGACATCTTATATTCCTCCCAAGGCTTCACTATTCAAGAACCTTTCTTACCTAACAGTTCTTCGAACTAGGTAGCCTGTTCTCACCCACTTCGTCTTGATCCTAGTTCGTCTAGGGATTTCATCAATGCGGACTTAATCACGTAGAGAAAAACCGAACTAATAATTATTACAACTTAATACTACAAGCCTACTACTAACTACTACTTAATACTAACTGTCCTAAAGGATCCATCGTCTAGACACCTTTCTCGATGAGACATCTCGAAATATAATGGATATTTCAAGATATTTGACACATTCATTTATTTCCAAGATCAAAAACTTATTTGGAAATGTAATCCGCATTGACGTTGCCCAATTTCTTCATAAGATATATACGAATTGTATTTACAAATATAGGTTATGTCGCATTACTGTAGTAAAAAAACATGACAAATAAATATCCATTTAAATTCTTCATCTTACAATGTATTTAGCTATGAATTGTTATTAAAATTATTTAAGAACTAAATATTACTGAAAATAATGAACAAGATACGACGATATTGAGAATAATATTGCTACTGTAATTAATATCAATAATAACTACGTGATTAATGATCGTGTTGTCGGCATTTGATTTGTAATAAGTGAGGAAATCAAAATAAATAGACCTAATTTAGAATGAAAACTAATAGCTTACAAACAAGTTTTTAAATTCGTTATGTTTTACTACATTGACAGTGCAATAATGTCATCGGACCTAATTCAATAGACTACAGAAACCTAACAAATCTAAGCTACTAAATCTATTCATTTAATACAATATTAACTGATCGCTTTCTGTACATGAAGGATATACCTATGAGCTACTATAAGAAGCCTTTATTAATGCATTAGAACCCAAAATAATAATTGTTAGAATTTTTGTCTGTTTGTCTGCCCGTCTGTGCGCGCTAATCTTAGCAACGGTGTAACAGATTTCATTATGGTTTTCACTAATATGTTGCAATAAACATCACTTAATATTTAAAGTACGTTTCATTGCAATCCAAAAATACAATGCATAAATACAAAAGTTATAAATTAATATATTTCTAATTCATAGAACGAGAAAAACCCTGTACTAAAACAATGCAGGTGCCATGTCCAAGCGTAAGGTGTAGTTTTTCTGAAGCGAAGCGAGAGCGGTTTGGTAGTATTAAATATAATTCAATCATTAAAAAAACACTTTTCGCTACAAAGTAATTATTTTGGATTACGAAAAATGTTCTGAAGATTAATGGAGTACCTCATAAAACTGAATATTATATGCATTAATGACTAGTGAATAAAGTCGCCCTTGTACCTCCCCTACTAATATAAATTAATAAAACCAAAAAAGTATCAACTTTTCTTATCTTGAGGTAAATTAGTAACTGTACATGTCTGTGTGTCTGTACATGATATTTTCAAGACCTTTGCGAGGACTTTCCTGCATTTTCATTTAAAGTTATTGATTTAGGAGTAAAATTTGTGTAAAGGGTTTAGACTCTTTACACAAATTTTACTATGGGAAATATGTTTAGACATAAATAAAAATTATTAAGCGCCTAATAAGAGTTAATAAGGTATTTCGAACGCGGTTATTCTCTGTCAACATAAAAATTGTATTTCAGAAGCGAAGCAACAAAGGGTTGATATAGAAAAATCCAAAAATAATAAACGGAGGAAGTCTCGTATATATCATAATATTTTAAAATAAAAATAAATAAAAGATAAACCCCATCCAATGTTATTTGTATGGAAAGTAAGTTTGAATTTTTCGATCTTTTCGAAACGAGTGGAGATGATAAAAAAGAGAACTCATCCATTACTGTAGTGAACGCAACATCCATCATACTTCCGAAGAATGATTATGACTAGTCCATAATGGGTTTTAAAGACAAATCTATACGTATATTACATCAATAATCGGGAATATCTACAATCGTAAAAAGAATCGAATTGTTATTCGATTTTAGATTCACGATGTTTGAACATTATGCTAACATACATGCCTTTGTCATTACAACTAAAATTAATTGAATAAAAATTCGCTTATTATTCCAGTTAAACATGCAAATAATTTTATCTTAGTCCTTATGATTAAAATAGTACAATATTTTTATATATAACTCAAAATACCTTTCTTAGAACACTATTAATGTTACATTATTCCCTTTAAATTTGAATCTTGTTAGCGTAATCTCTATTGTAACTGACAATAATTTATACTTTTTCATGTCGCAACCATCAAACAAAATTTTAAGTATATACATAGGTTTCTATAAGACCACCAATTAAATGATTACAATGTATCATTACAACGCAATTAAGTATACTTACGAGGATGTTTCAAGAATATCACATTACCAGCAAATATTCACGAGGTTCCCATAGTTACGAGACGGTTTTAAGAAGTTTTCATCCTGTCAAGATCGTATTTTAATACGCATGGGTTTATGACTTCTCTTAACTCAGATGAGGTCAATTAAGCAAACTTGAACAAAGCAAACTTGATACATACTGTGATTAACTTAGGTGAAATATTTACAGGGTTTCACTGTAGCCTTGTTCTACTGCTTCATGAACACAGAAGTACGGCACGCTATCAGAAACCACGTCGAGCGGTGGAAGACCGGCAGGAGCATCGGTAGAGGGCGGCGACGAGGCGCTTCCTACTCCAAAGACTGGTCTCCTAGATCCAGGACTGAAAGCATTCGGTAAGGTTACCAAAAGAGTGATGAAACTAGATTTGCACGAAACACATTAATGTACTCAGAAAAAAATATCTTGTTTTCCATGCTATCTGCAACTTAGAAGTCTTTCCTTTGTGTTAGTAGAATTTTCTTAATGGTTTTATTACTTATTGATTGTGCTTTGTATACAAACAGCGGGATCATGTTGCAAGGCTAATGGCAAAAGATTAATTTTGTAAAGCAATTTGGGCGTTGACAAGAATGGCTCCCATCATGTCATACGGGTACAACATATGATTATATTTGTGAGCATCTACGTCTATCATAATTTACTAATTCATTAGTCCTAAGTATTTTTGAGATTAATTTTATATCATGTACGTAGGAGCGAAAATTACCTTAAGTAGTAACTAGTAAAATATGTCTCCTATTACAAAGCTGGAAAATACGTCCCACTGACTAAAAGTTATATTCAAACCTTTTTTGAATTAATACTTTTATAACTACAAAATTAAATATCTTTTTAGATATGTCAATATAATATCGTAACGTAACGATATAAAACAAGATATTAAGAAATTATTTTTTTTGGTTAATACTATAATGGTGTTTTCTTGATAATGGACCGTTTAATTATTATCTTCAACTTTTGTATGAATTTCCAAAATAACTGTATTTATTTTTGTATGATTTAACTTATAATAATTACCGAGATATTTATTTAAATTTTCTCAGTTTAACATAGACCGTAGCTAAAGCGAAAGAAACTGTAATTCAGGAAATGTTACCTGGCTGTAACATTCGCCATGTTGAATTATGTTTGTGTGCTCAAAATAATTATTAATCACGTATTTTCTGATGCTTCTCATGCAAAACAAATGGCCTACACTAGGGCGTCGATTAGTTACAGCCAACCAGAATCCACATTCATATTAAAACGCCAACCAATGGGGATATTTATCTCGATATAACGATTATAATTAAAATTAATGAGTAGAATATGTCAAGAGACAGCAATTAGTAAGACGGCCTTCAAACTCAAACAAAGTTTATTTGAGATTATTACAGGAAAGTTTGCAGAGAAATTCGACTTCTGTCATTCGGTCACAATATTCGAAAGTAATATTTTACGTGACTGTTTGCTTTGTAAACTTTCAACAAAGTCATTATGACTATTTGTTTTCGTAGGTGAGCTCAGCTAAATTAAAAAGTTTTGGGTGTATAAGACACTAGGTTGCAAGATTATCAGAATAGAGGAAAATCGTAAACATTTAAATAATACAAATGCAATTAATTACACAGAAAAAAGTTGTCAATGAAAAACATATAGGTAAAGGAGAAAATTTTTGTTTAAATTTCTCCGTAACAGTCTTTAAAACCCAAGACAATTTTGTCTAAAATAATAAAAAATATATATCGTCATTAAATTCGGAGCAAAATTAACATACAATTGATGATAAACCATTGGTTACATGACTTACATTTAATAATAAAGTGACGAAAGAGAAAAAGAGCGGTGCGGAGGCCGGGAGCATACCTCGGCTGGTGTGCCCGTGTCCGCGTATGTTCACTTCGCTCCACGACGCGCTTGACCATGGGCACTGATTTTATGTATCATCAGTGTATCATGTATCATGTAATTTTATGTATCATCAGGGTATATTTCACGGCATTAAAGCCTATTCTTATACAGTTCACATATTTAATTTACCAAGTTCCGTCAGGGCCCATACAATATTTTAAATAATACTTTCACTATTATCTATACACAAAAAATTAAAGGCTTAAAAATTTACTGTTTTCGTTAAGTTGAAGCAGACCCCGTATCAAGTAAGGGTGGGCCAAAGTCAAGGATATCGGCGTCAACTAACGACTCCGCCCATAAATTTAACCCCATTTGTTCTTAATAACGTGAGGCAACATTCTTGAATTTATTCTTGAATTATTATTTTAAAAAATATTTTAGTGTGCCTAAAAAAAGAAACAACTTTGCCATTAGTTTTGATAAAGGCAACCGAATTTTTCAATGTAAACATAAAAGTCAAACTTTCTATTAACGACATTTACATTTCTTCCATCTTTTACCAATAAGTTTTAGTTTGCTTTAGTCCCTGTTTAATTATTGTTTTTATTCACGAGTAACTATGTATGAGTAGGGACCCTGTAAAACAGGTATCTCATATAGGCCCGCCTTCTCACGAGATCATGGTGATACCATCTTGTACATGTATATGTATAACTTTTCATTATTTTTTCTCGTAGTCGATGTTTATTAGTAAAATTAAATGAAAATAAAAAAAATCTTTCTTATTCTATTATTTTAATTATTTTTATTTAATTTTAGCTAAGATATATCAATACAATTAATTTCCAAATTCATATTTCATAAAACATTTTTCTTCATAGGCTCACGGTATGAAGAAGGAAGGAAAGTTCTGGACAATAGTGCTTACAGAAGTAACTGCCTTACTATAAGCTATTTATTGCATTTAAGAAGAATTTATAACAGTTTTATACGCAAGGAAATAACGTGGATTTGGATGTTTTTTTTCTACATCCGTTATTATATTGTAATAAATTGATGTTTTGCTGCTTTATGTCTTTATTCCTTATGATTTCAAATTCCTTTACATTTAAATATAGTTCCCCTTCAGAGATTTCATTGCATGATGTCAACATTCATTTCAGGTAAGCCTAACGAATTTTGTATTTACAAGTACACTAGATAGTCATGCAAAAAGCGTTTCGTCAATTTTTCGCACATACGAATTAAATACAACTTCCTCACTAAATTGTACGAAGATCCCTAAAATCAAAAGTATCATTTGTTTTGTAGTACCTACGATGACTTACGCAAACGTTTTATTGATCTAGGCAACGTTACAGAACCTTTGATAAGTTTCTACAATTGAAGTTTGTACAATACAGTAATTGTATGTTTTTAAAGTCATACATTGCCTTGGCACGGTTGATAGTACAATGAAGTACGACGAGCCACGCATAAATTTCTGACAGACAAAGGTTCTGAGAATGACATTTTGCGGTATCTATTCTAGTCCATCACACTGGAATTTGTCTTAATACGGATTTTAATAATTGATCTCACACTTATAACAACTAAATTATAGTTTTTAGAGTCATTTGTAAGATTCGATTGAGGCACCGGCCGCTTGATACTAGCTGAACTTATACACTACACTTAATTTTGCATGCTCGTTTAGTACATTTATTGTAATGAAACAAAAAAGCAGACTGAGTTACCTGTAAATAATTTTATTTGTATCTTTGGTGCTAATTCATTTTAAATAAATATGTATACACATAGCTATGTAAGTAGCTTGAACGTCAGACCCCGCCCGACTGACCGAAGTCGGAATCTTGCTAGGACATGTAATTTTTCAAACTATTTGCGTATAAACAATTAATTATCACCTGCTTAGAGACAGGAAATATCATTGTAAAAACGTATACTTACCTCAAAATTACCCATAAGGTGCTCAAAATTGTACAAAGTCATCCAACCCCCACTTGGTGTCAGTGTGATGGACTCTGACATTGATCGTTCAGAATTGTGAGATAGTTTTTGGTCATAACGAGATCTATTGGCTTAACACAACATTACTCAACTACCTCGTTCGCTCGACCCTGCATTAAAATAACATTATGTAATACAACAAAACTGACTCTTTGTAAGAGGTATTTAAATTTTTTTAAATGTTGATTTTGAACTAAACTGCGACCTGTTGAAGGAGTTATTAAAATTGTAATTATGTTCTATATATTGAAAGCAATATAATTGAACGTGCAAACGAAAAACAATACACATAAATGCATTTACTCCCTTTATAAATGAAAGAATTTAAATGACGTACCTATGTATGTATTGCGTAATTCTTTTTTTAACATATGAAGTATGGAACAGGTTGTACAGCCATCCATCGAAGCGGGAATCCGCGGCGTCTGAGACCACCACGACGACGTTGCTGGTGCCAAGGACGTCCCTCGCCCCTCACTATGATGGAAGGCATCTACATGCCGTAAGTATTTCTGTAAAAAAAAAGAATAGTTTCGAGTGTGAGTCTCTTTCACTCTTAAGACAAAATCAAGCTCCTCCGCTCTCTCTGCACGTTTTTAACCAACGAACGAGGTAATGACTCCTTATTATTTTTAAACAATCACTCGGCTTCGTACCTCCGGCCTATCACAATAACAACAGTACTTATAGCTATAAAGTAATAAGATTTTATACAACACAACAATATTTAAGGTACAAGGGAGACAAAACTCAGAAATTCTGAGATCCTGTAAATAAATTTTATAGTATATTATACATTTTTATATATTTAGTACATACTAGACTTACAGTTTAACAGAATTAAGTCCATTTATATAAATACATATATATGGGATAGACATTTATTGACTTTATTTTGCGGATTACAATTAAAACTCTAAGAAGGCCGAATCTGTAAGTACATACAATAATTTCTGAAACGGATAAATAAAAAAATTGTACTGCTTATTATCTATTATATTATAAATCGATTATATTATCAATATTATTTGTATTATTAAGTCATTAATATTATCTTTTCGTGAAGCCTACTTGGCTCGCTACCACCCTCGAACCAAACGACTCTTTCTTTCTTAATTTTTTCTCATTTCCTGGCCGACAACGCATCAGTGATACCTTTGGTCTAGCTAATGTCCATGAGTGACCATGACCACTTACCATCAGGAGGCTCGTCTACTCATTTTTCGGCTATTAACATCAAAAAGTATAACTTGTGTTGTATGCTATTGTTGTGTCATTATGTAAATTAGACGCATTAACTATATACCACTGCTATGTGCATGTGACTAGACGCAACAAATTTAATTTTAGGTGGCCATTGCATATCTACGTACTATTTGTACCATTTTTTATCAGAAACTGGCGTGAATGATCTGGCTTTGGTAAAGTCAAACAAAATTCTAAAATCTGATAATCGAACACAGAAAACTCTCTTCGCCTTAATGCTTTTAAAAAATGTGAAGTCTTCCGGTCATCACTTAACCGCCTAATATGACCTTTATTCTTGTCATACTGAGTGGAAATAAACGGCAAAAGCATTTTATCTTGCAACGTAAAAACTTATATAGATAATAATACCGTTGTGAACTGTTAAAATATAAATGTATTCAAGAAATAATAGGTAACAACAGTTGACTTATGCGGTCATAGAATAATTCCACCCGATACTTGAAATGAAGTTTTATTTTATTTACACAGGTTCATTACCGTTAGTTTTTTCGTCACATTGCGTCATTTCGCTATGTTATCACCCTATCTATACTAATAAATAAAATTGGAATGTCTGTTTGTAATATTAAAATAACCGCTTTTTACTACATGCCTATGAATATACATGCGGTACATATACCAAACGCAGGAAGTTATACGCGTTACCCAAGTGTGCTTGGGCATGTGCGTGTGTGTGTACGTGCGCGTGTATAATTAGACGCACACATTAATTTAACTACGACTACTAACGAATCCACAGTGACATCTCCAAATGTAACCCAAATTGTCAAAACAAAAAATTTATTTAGACAACTACTTATTGGTTTCATTTTATCTCATCAGAATAATTTTCTTGCTTCTCGAACATCGTTATAAAAATATTTTTTGTGTTATGTATATAATAAGAATTTTTCAAATAGGTATGTATAATATGGACAGAAAATCTGATTATATTTTGTTGTATTTAGAGTTTTCCACATACTAATCTCTTAAGTGGAATACTGATAAATTTAGATCTAGTAAAACTTGTGCCTGCCCAGGACTACATCACGAGCGGGAGCGCCAGCGGAGACCAGTCACCAGTGTGAGGTGGGGGGCGGGGGAGGCTCTCGCGCCTACGCACGCTACCCGAGGAGGACGTCCCTCCCTCGCCCCTCGCCTTCCCCGCCTTCTCTATCACCAATCACTCTTGCCAAACTACCCGCGAAATCTGTATTAACGTTAATGAAACTTCATTCGTTACGTTATTCAATGACGTGAACGTCTCTACCTCACCCACCAATGATCTCGTGTCTACTTCTAATCACAAGCATGCTGATTTGAATGGACTATCCTTATCATCTATTGAATAGTGTTAGATTTTGCTTCAATCATGTTCGATGTACCTTTTTGCTTCAATCATTTTTCGACGTACGCCAAAGTAATAGATTAGATTTAACTGTACATTAATAAATATATTTTAGTCTGTTTTAAATAATAGAATATGTATTGTAATTATGAATCTTTTGAAACTTAAATCAATATTGCTTCTACATAAATATACATACATTGGATCACACGTATTTTTATACTCTGAAAATTGTTCACAACACATCCAAAAATCTGTGTCAAGTTATTATTTCAATATCAATATAAAACTGTTTTAAACAGTGATCTTTTAATGAAAACATAATGTATATGTTGTATAATAACTATTCCGCTTTGTTAAAATAAATTATTATAATAATTATTCGATTTTTATTTTTACCTGCAAGAAAGAAAAAATATTATAATTACCGTTTAAAGAAGTGAATCTGTAATATTATTCAAATTAAATTTATTTATTAATATTAGGAAAATAATTATAATTTATAATACGTTTAAAACATATAAATGCCATTTTTACATTTCATGTTGCTAGCTAGTACTTTTTTTAATGTAGATTTAAACCTATATATATGTATTTAGAATTTTATTCAGTGAATTATTTAAAAAAATATATATTTTGAAGTCACAAACAATTAACAGATTTCATGTTTTAAAAAGTGATGCCGCTATTATTTATTAAAAATATATACAGTTTACTTATGTAAATAGGAGATATTTTTCTAAACAGACAAGTATTTTTATCAATTTTTTTTCCAAATAACAGTGATTATGATTAAAAACATAAAGTTATTTAAAAATACTAGTGCTTTTTTATTATATTCTAATAGATAACCCTTTTCCTAGTATGTACTAGTGCTACTTATTATCATCCAATAGAGAAACTTATTTACCCCTACTCCTTCCACTATGTAAGAAGTAAAATAGATGGCAATATTGCTGGTGTTGTATGTGGCAAAGACGTTTACCTACTTATTTAACATTTGGTACAAAACAGAAGGAATGCAATTTAACGTACTACTGAAGTTGCACTTCCACGAAATATCTGGTGCCGCGTCCGAATCTTTTCGATGGCACTCAGTACCATTACGTTACTATGTTCTTGCCACAAAAGAACCAGTGCCACCGCCGTCTGTTTTTAGTTTAATCATTATTAACTGCGGCACAATTGATAGAAAAAATATTCAAGGAATATTTAAATATTTTTTATTTTATAAGCTTCAAAAATATTAAAGTAATGCTTCTGTATTGTTAATATAAAATCTCCATTCTGGGTATTATTATTACCTCCATAAATTTATTGTGTCTCGCAAAACGTAAATATTTTAAAATTTACACTTAAATAAAATAATTATGAATTTCAAAAGTCATGAAATATATGAGGTAAACACAAGTTTCGGTAAGCTTCTTCCATTACAGCCCACTATTCTTTAGTTCACTGTTCGAAGTGGCTCGGTTACATCTTAAAACAAACATGTCTAAATTGGGGCTAAATGTGTATCGAAAATGTATACTAATGACTTAAGCGTGTTAAAAACACATATAAAAGCGTGTAGAATATCTTATGCTGTAAAATATGAATAAGTTTACGCGAAATAATAACTAAAAACGCGCCTTATGAAGTTACTTAGCAATTTCACAGCACACATTATTGTGACTCGACAAGTTAATTATAGCACTTGATTTATTTATGTCTGATTTTTTTCTATGTAAAGATAGATGTTTCATCCGATCTTTACTTCTCGCTCGACTTGCCTTCGTTGTTAATTTTTTTTATCGCGCTGTCTCCGCTCTTATCCTTGTGCCATTTTTATGTAGCAAAAATTCCCTTGTCAGTGATATTATTCATAAAATAAGAATCCGCGAATTGATTTTAGTGAGGATTGCGTTCAAATAAGACACTTTTGTCAATACGAAAATAGAGCGCATTTTTAATTAATAAAAATATTTTATTTATTTGGATGATTTGTCACTTAAGTTTTATATATCTGTGGTCTGTATAATAAACATTATCTACGAAATAATTATTGCCAAATATATTATACTTAGCGATAATAAATTAGACATTAGGACAAAATGAAATTGGGAAACAAAACGCTAATTGTATTATATGAAATAGCATATCGTAAATCTGTGGTAATAAGTTGTTGTAAAATATTTTTAGTAATTGATGTCAGTTTGAATAATAAATAAATAAGCTGAATTGAATAAACATCTACGTATATTTATATAATAATATAACAAATAATTTATCTTTTTTCATAATATGACATAAGCAATTGATTTTATGTATAAAACTCTAACCACATAAAAAATTGTTCTGCTGAGGATTCTTTGTATTATTGTCTCAATGTCCTAAATGTCTTAATTGTACGTAATTCTAACTTTATGTGAATGTATGTTTATATGTTTAATAAAATATTCTCATTATGCTATGGTATTTTATTAAGTTCATATACATTTTGTTTATTATTATAGTTTGAAACTTCCGGTAAATTGTAGCTTTTGCGTTCTCATAGGCATTTAACATTAATGCACCTACCGGCAGTCTGTAATATTGACCTAAGCGGAGTTGGCATAGATCACAGTGCCACTCCCCCACTAAGATTACCAACGTTGAAGGTGGCATGCACATATACAAATAACATATCACAAATACCCTTGACTCAAGAGCAAACATTTATCTGTCACATAAATATTAGCCCCCACCGGGAGTCGAACACAGGACTCATCGCTCGGCAGTATTACTATTAACGGATCTATAGGATCATCAGTTATAACTAATTTTTAATATTTTTTATTGAAAATTACTATTTGACTTACAAAAAATTACATAAGATCTTCCAATAATATGTAAAAAGGCTCGCCAATAGCGCAATGCACGTATTGATTCAAGGAGACACTGGCGCAAACTAACACGCAGTGCGTATAAGAGCCAAAGCCCTCTGACTACATTTGGTGGGTAGAAATAAATTTTACGTACAGGTTTTGCTTACGGTTAATCGGATGGCATATCATAATGCGTAATCGATCGACAAATTTAACAACGACGCAAGGAATTAAGGCCTCTTCTAGAATTCACGCCCCAATCCTTGGAACAAAGTGATCCCGATGGTCTATTTAGAGTACTATTCAATAACGTAGATTCTGAATATAACAAACAAGTTAAATTTATATGTAAAATATGAATAAAAAATTTAAATATAACGATTGAGCCATAACATTTTTAGAAAAAGAAATAGATGGTATGAAGTATACGGTGAAAAACTATTCTACCAGGCCTCGTGCACGTACTTGAACACGTAAATATCAGCATCATCATTCTCAACACCAACTTTACCATCGTTAAGTAGTTTAAAGCCATAGTACTCTACGCTAAATGTGGTAACAAGACAAAAATAGAGGGTATCTATCCATTTAATAGTTGAACTATTAAACGGATTAAGATGATACTTATTTATCGAGATTAGAGTCGACGTTTAGGATTCTTTCTGTGTCAATAAATTGACCTATTTCCGCGGATCAGCAAATGTATGCTATATGCTGTTTGAAATTGGTGCTGTAAATATCAGACCCAAAAAAATCTCTTCCTTCCTTTCCTTCTTTCCTCTGCATTACTTAGCACTTGTAACACACGGTGTATCAAAGCCTAATAGGCACTATTAAATTATTATTTTTCCCTAAATTTATTTTTCCCAAAGTGAAGGCAGATCTAGAGTACGGAGTAAATTTGAAAAGGGCAAACGGAGGAATCCTCATAAATTGTATAACAGAATTTCTATTATACCCAATCAGTACACAAGATCTCGTTACTCGAAATCAATTTATACTAAAAAACGCAAAAGTGTAACTTTAATACAAATGTGATTGAGCCAGGTTTGTAAGGAACTATTTTTTAGTTGTTTTTAATTATTTCCGTTTCATACAGAAGTAAATTATAAGAATAACGAAGGGTCAATACGCGAACGTTTTTTTTTTATCCGTTAGCTGTCAGCCGTCCAGCCTCCTGGCATCAGAATGATATCTGATGATATGCCTTAAAACATAAGCTCATTAGCATTGTATCATTGGGATCTGTACCTATTCTGAACCCGCGTTTGGTCTCAGAACAAGAAAGTGCTCCACGCTGGATAAATACGCATCGAGAAATTTCAGAAACCATCGAAAACTCTCAGGTGTGCAAATTCATAAAGATTTTCCTTCACTAACTCGTAATAATTAACTGCCAAAGTCTTACACAACGTCAATACGATGAATAATTGCGTATTAAAATTTTCGGTAACAATCGTGACGTGCTGAATATATTTTACGTGATTGTTAATAGAATTTTACAAAATCAATGTCAAATCTAATGGAGCTCAAATATCCTGCCAAGCCCAATCGAGCGAGACGTTAGGGTGGGATAATTGCAAATGAAATATCCCGTCGTCTTGGAATATACATTAAATGTAGTTGAAAGCATTATGACATTGATGTAAATAAACTCCTTTGTATTTAGTATTTCTTAAGTAAGAAATAATTTTTAAATTGTTAGGTATTCCTGTGGAGTCATAAATAAATAGGCCCTCGCCTATATAAATATAAAGCTTTACAGTCCAACAGCCTTCCCTGTTTGTACAAAAGCCCCCATTTGCGGTTTAATTTATTAATACCGATATTCGGCTTTATTTATTTAATTATTTATTTATTCACTCTTTATTGTAAACCAACAAATTATATCACAATGGGTGGAATTCATTCCTGATGGCATTTTCCACCACTCAACTCTTCTTATATATATATATATATACATATACTAGTTGTGCCCGCGACTTCATCCGCGTGGAATTTAACAAAAAAGTCATTTAGTAGAAATAAAAGTAGCCTAAGTTACTCCATATTACATCAGACAGACAGAATATAAACATAAACAGACAGACAGAATAAAATTGTAAAAAATGTTATTTTGGTATGTACCGTATACACATTCATGCACGTAGTAAAAAGTGGTTATTTTAATAATAGGTCTTTACCTATGAAATTGCCGTTTTTCATGAAATAAATGAAGCATATTTTTTTCTATATTTTTTATTTCTATTAATCAACGTAATCACCCATGCAATTAATGCATCTTTGCCAACGCGTTGATAGCTTATTGATGATCTTTTTGAAAAAATCAGCTGGACGGGAGGCAACAAATTCTTCAAAGGCATTTAGTACTGCCTCTCGGGTATTTAATTTTTTTCCCGCCAAGAAGTTATCAAAATTCTGGAAAAAGTAGAAGTCTGTAGGCGCAAGGTCTGGTGAGTACGGAGGATGACGGAGAACTTCCAACCCCAGCTCTCGTAGCTTAGAGACCGTCTGCTGTGCAGTATGAGGTCGCGCGTTGTCGTGCAGGAGCAGTGGAGCCGAACGATTGACCAAAGCTGTTCAGTTCTTCACAATACACATCTGCAGTAATGCTCGTCCCGTTTAGTAAGAAGCTGTGATGAATTATACCCGCGTTAGACCACCAAACAGTGACCATCACTTTTCTAGGGGTAAGTTTTCGTTTAGGGCATTGTTTGGGTGCTGAACCAGGGTCCAACCAACTTGCTGAGCGCTTACGATTGTCGAACAGGATCCATTTCTCGTCACAAGTAACAATGCGGTTCAGAATTTCTTCATTTGTATGCCTGTTGAGCAGTGCAAGGCACGTCTCGACGCGTACTTCGCGCTGGCGATCATTAAGTTCGTGAGGTACCCATTTGTCAAGCTTTTTTACCTTGCCAATTTGACGCAAATGGACCAATATTGTTTTGATGCTAATGTCGAAAGCTGCTGCTAATTCAGCCGTAGATTGAGTTTCATCAGCTTCCACAATCGCCTTTAATTCGTCATTATCGACCAAAGTTTTCGGATGACCACGGGGTTCATTTTTCAGGTCAAAATTTCCAGAACGGAAGCGGGTAAACCAATAACGGGTAGTGCGTTCATTTGTAATGTTCGCTCCGAAAACGTCGTTGATGTTGCGTGCCGCTTGTGCTGCTTTGCTGCCACGACGGTACTCATACTCCATAATTACTCGAATTTTTAACGTATCCATGATGACGAAAAATTTTCGAATGCGTTGAAAACAAGGAATAAAACTTTGTTTAGAAATACACGCAGATTTATAGTCTTGAAATTCTTAATTTTAAAAGTGTTTAATATTAAAAAAATATGAAACTATATTTACATACCTTACCAGCAACAAACAATGCTGATTCTAGCCATTATAGCGAAAAGGTCAACATGCAGAAAAAAATTCGGCACCAATGCCTACTTTGCGTTTTATTTAGGAAGCGCCACGTCAGTAAGTACAGTATGCTACTAAAACAATGTCTCAATATTTAGATGTCAGACGTAGGGTCGAATGTTCTAATGGTCCTCGAAGGCCTCAAAGTAGCCTCGAAGTATGAAACTGTACTAGAAACCTTACCACTAGCTAGCGCTCAGCGTTGTTTGAGTTGATGCCTTACCAGTGACACAATTTAGATTATAAGCGGTTCACCCATTTCGGAGACTATTTAACAACGATTAAATGCATGAATATTTCCATACATTGTGTTTAGCGGTTGTTAAGAAATACTCGACATACCTTTTTACATGGCGAAATCCCCATGAACATAATATCCTCTTAAGAAAATAAATTAACACTATTTTAACACCCAAATCTCTTTACTTATGTTTATTATCGTCCAAATAAGTAAATCTATCGAATATCACAACATAATTTTATAAGCGAATAAAACATTATATAAACAAGAGACCCTTCTGTACCCCAATCAACACACGCGCTTGTTAATTAGGTGTTTAACATTAAACCTGCCTATAAAAATGCTTTCGTACTTTTGCACCATGATGTATCCTAGGGGGCAACATTATGTTAGGCAGTCAATTACCAAGAATTGATAATTTGAGTATTTATTTTATTTAATATATTAAATTTATTTACAATCTTTATTTATTTATGAACACACAAACATTTCAAATTGTAACATTAAGTGTCTGAAACATGTGGAAAAGCCTTACAAATCTTTTACATAAATTGGTAAACAAATTAATGTACTTATAAATTATATGGTATAAGATCAATCTTTACAATATATGATCGTTTGTTAATCGTAGTGAGTATCAGTTTTCACATCTAAACAAATCGGCGTAATAAATTAACATTCTCTTAACATGTTTCTTTTATCGAGTAGGACCCGACAATTTCAAAATAGCACCAACTATTATGAAAATACCAAATTCTATACCTATAATTACCTATAATTAATCGTATATACAAAAATTTACATAATACGTTGGCGTAATCGAAGAAACAGTTGTTTATAATATGTGTAGTATTTGTCAAAGAAATCTTAGGGTTTTAACCAACCTAGCGGTTGACTAACGCCGGCTAATTCCGACTATTGATTATTAATCGAGTGAAAGAAAAAAAAATACTTTTGACAAACAATGGGACTCGCAGTTATTTCGGTATCGACTGTAAAATTTCGTATTCACTGATCGTCTTATTCTATGTAGTACATACAGTGCGCAAGTGTCCTAGCATCCCCGTAGTAAGTGCCACGCACCAACTTACAGCCCTCTACATTAGATTATTAAGACCACGCGGGTAATCACGTTAAAAATTCCGAATTATGTTCGATCGTATATAACTTTCTAAAGGATTCTGTATATTGTGCTCATCAACTAAAAGCCTTGCGTAACGTAATCGTATAAACTCATATGAAAAGAAAAAACCTTGGTTTCGATGTTTTCATACAACTAAATTAACAAGCAGCATCCTAACTATTCCTATATATATCCTAACTAACCTAATATCTACTACCATTCATCAATAAAAAAATAATTTTATAATAGAAAAAATATAACGTTTTGCTTTTTAGGACGTTTGGACGTAGGATGTAGTAAGTTTTACTTTTCGTTGTAAAATAATTTATTGCAGTGACATTAGTCTAAATATAGAAAACAAAAAAAAGTTTTTTTCTTATGCTGTGAAATTTGATATAGGTATTTCCAAAAATATGTAATAATTAAGGATGAGTGACAAATCCTACCTATACTGTTCATTTGAGGCCTGAAATATGTAAAAATCGGATTATAACTACATAGTAGAACCCATCATAGAACGGTTGATTTGAGACGTGCTAATTGTGGCTGGAAACATATTGCTGAAACTAATCATTTCCTGTTACGTCTTTCATCCTCAGTTCTCAGACTATTGAATTAGAATTATAATAATATTATAACTTAGCAGCAACAACCAACCTCGAATAGAGCTGCAGTTAAATAAGTAACTGGATACGAGTACAACTTGACACAACCTCTTACAATTCAGCTTAATACTTAATATACTCATAGCACAGTAACGGCATTGATTCTGTATCTTGAATATTTTTTGGATATTTAATGTAAATAGATTACGTTAACAATATAGAGGTCAAAATATATTTTTTTAAATTTTGTCTGTCTGTCTGTCTGAATACTTATTACACTACAACTACTGGACAGATTTGGATGATACTTAACATTTTAGTAGCTTAAAATATGATTCATAATCTAGGATACCTTAAATCCCGATTAATAAATCTGTTCTCGCGGGATAGAAAACAAAAGTAAATAAAACATTAAATTAAGGGGCGTTAAATTAGTTTTTCACTGCTTGGCTGGTACTATTATAATAAATTTATATGTTTCTGATTTACAGAACAAGAAAATCTTATTTCTAAAATAACACGGGCGCCATTTATAAACATAAAGCTGCCATTTATAAATATAATTTTCTGAAGCGAGGGGAGAGCGGCATTATATTAGCCGCCATTGAAAACCTAACATCTGCTTCAAGCGTTGATTCACGATTTTGTTTTGTGAGTTGGATAGGTTACACTAGTACAAGTGGCGAAATCATATGAGCCATCATATGTTCCAGGTGGCAATTTAAGCCTTCACTCAATCGTTATAATCAGACAATATATGCTAAGCCTTGTTGCTTCGGGAAAAGAGTAACTTTGGACGCTCGGGTTTGTTTACTAAATAAACTTCAGTGGGAACTACACCGCACTAAATCTGTGGCGGAGTACGCTTCAGGATTTTACCAGGAGAGAGACAGTGTGCCACAATCTCTTGTAACTAAAAAAGACCAACTTGTAAGATAACGTAATAACGTTGTACGAACATTAATCAACGGAAAGTGGGGGATGAACGACAAATGTCGTGCATGCCGCAATTTGTCGGGGCTATTTGATAAGTACGCCGACAGCGCTTCGAGTGGCAGTGACGTGAACAACCCACAATATTACGATCATGACAGTTTTAACATGCTGTATTAGTTCACCTGTTTTTAGGGTTCGGCATTTTCGATAAAAAAACGAAATTCAAAGAATCACGTGCGTGCTTCTTTTGTTTCTTTATCTGTTAAAAAACTATTTTCTCTGAATATTGTAAAGGAAAAGTTGATAATTTCAACATAACTATATAATTATATAGAGTTAAGTGATTAAGTGTGGGAGCGACACCGTTAATTTAATTGAATGCAAATTTTATGCAATTTTAGAGTGTAAATTACAAAATTTTAAAAATAATTTTGTCCACAGGAGCTGTATTGATGATTACTGTTATGCAAGGGTCTATAATATAATCAAAAATAATACATTTCATAATATTTTGCAAAATACAACAAAGGATGTTTGGAAAGACAAAGGCATTAGCCAAGATGATATTACATTTTATAAAATGTTAATCAATAATTTACGATCACGTATTTTTTACATAAAACATGTTAATGCTTGATAACAATGCCATCTCATGGTATGTGGCGATGAAGTCTAAGATTTAGATCGTATTAACTTATGAATTACTTACACTTACACTTAAACTCTCCACTTGCAGACTCCCACATCATACGTAGTAGAGAACACCGACGTCGACGCAAACCAGGTTTTATTCGTTCTGTTTTTCATCTTTTTATACAACGTTTCCAATAATTGTTAAACTTTAAACAATATTTGTCCAATTTTCTGTAGTTAATATTTTAATTTATTCACTCATAAAGAATTATATATATCTACAAATTAAAGCAAAGGTCATATACACTTAATACTTTAAAAAAGCATGCTATTTGTTGTTACTATCCACATTATTTAAAAAAAAGGACATTTATACGTTTTGTCTTGGTTGGAGTTCTGTTCTATACACTTTTATAATTGTAAAATGTACAATTTAAGACACAATTCCTTTCTTAGTATCCTTAAAAAAATTCTTGTCATACATAACAGACATAACCAATCCCTGTTGTTTACTAACCTGTACCACTTATTGAACATAATAAACAAGTTAAAATTTATGTTACAACCCACCCTACAATTCCAACAAACTTTTATTTGAACGAAAGCCACGTAACATATGATGTACTACATAAGCACTGTCATAAAAATAGCCAACGTGCCTGTAAATTAGGGATGTCATGAAATTCTATAACCGTAATTCAAGCTATGGCATATCCATAAATTCTCAGAACCTTAACCATTCCCTATTCAAATGTTTCGCATTTTTGGGCAAGGTCAAAGTTGAACGAGAACCTTATTTATGCACGTTTACATTTCACGTGTAATAATTATATAATTAATACTTTGTAAAATATAATTTTCGTAACTGAAATCAGCCGGACATCTCAAATTCCTGTTAAACTCTTTACTGTAGCATATAATGTTATCCTTATGGTACTCTAGCACTGTGACAAGTTACATACCTAGCTAGCACTTTCCTTCTGGAGTCAGTAAAACTGACAATGAAATGAATTAACGGTGTTTTATTATGTGTTTGAAATGTTCGAAGCGCAGTTAACAAACAGAGTTAATACTGGCTTAATGGCCGACAATGCGTCAATAACGCCCATGGTGAAACTCGGGTACATGGGCGATTGCGACCACTTACCGTGAAGTAATCCATCTGCGTGATTCCTGACTGTAAAAATAAAACAATAACCGATATCTCTAATCGCCAACAGCCCTATTATCAATTACCAGGGAGGCAGTGAACGACAGGTGTCCGCCCCAGCAATTTGCGCCGCACCCAAGACATCGGCATATTAGGTATAGCAGACATTTTGGAAATTATACTTAGTGGGATGCGATAGAAAAATGTTTCCTTGGTTACTGGGGGAAATCGTTTCAAAGCTCTTAAGTGGCCTATTGTTGCCTTTTCCTTTGTCTCATTGTTTATGTGTATTATTGCGGTGTGCAAGCTAAAGAATTGAAAAAAATATGTACCACGACAATGCCCGCGCCAAATATTCTGGCTTCATATTTGTGTTACAAGTTATTGTATTCCAAATATAATAAATAAAGAAACTGGTCAAATACGAACGAACTTCGTGCGTAATAGGGTTTGATGCTATAAATATATTTGGAAGGAAATATTTGAAACTTTGAATTTTGATATATGTTTACCTGTAAACTATGGATGTGGAGTAATTATATAAAAATTAATTAGTAATTATATATAAATTATAATCGTGAAGTTTGTATACGACAGCGATTTTACTCGGATACTATTAACCCTATATTTGTTCCACGATGCATATAAATATCAAATCAAAAACAAATATTAAATCGTTATTTTAATTACAATTATTAAATCTCGGAGTTGACGTGTATTGAAACTTTCAAGAGATGTGTCAAAGTATAGCTTGTAAGTAAAGGTTATAAGTGTAGAGAATTTACGTCATACATATATATTAATATAAATATGTCAATCTTTAAAATTTATTATTTAAATTGTCCACAACGATACCTACGTCCTTTGCATCGTTATCGATTTACCTGAAAGGGTTTTGTGTCTAACCATTTTACTACACAACGCGAATAAATCCTATACCGTTTTATTCCTGTGCTTTTTATTCTTTATTTTAGTTACAGTGCAAGCAGCAGACTACTGTTATTGTCACTCTGTTTAGAAACATATACGTAATATAACATCCACATATATTTTAAAGGAACTAATATCACCGCGTGTCAGGAGCGCGAGATACTCGTATAGACAAGATTTCTCATGAAATGTCGTGGATCCAAACCTGGTAATGTACACAGGGATGCTTTGCAACATTTCAATATCTACATCGACCGCACTCTAGTTTATTGAAATTTTAGAGCTGTAATAAGTAATTATTGAAAAAAGTCTTAATTACTTAAAAAACAATCGACATAAACGTGGCAACTAACTAAAAGCACACCAGTGGGCACGGACTTCAGCTTGAGTGTACCCACAGTGCCGGTGTACATCTCGGTATCATTTTTTACGCAATTCATAAACAACAATTTTGGTGAGGAAGGGGCTCCATTCATCTCGAGTCCAATCACCTTGTACCCTGCAGAATAACGGCCGCCGTAATAACGCCCGATCCGTTTTATTGACGATCGTTGGACTGCGTATCAGACAGTTTAACCCCGACGGTGCTCGGGCATGGTGGTAAGGTTCTTACCCCCTACTTCCAACTTCCTTTTATATCGAACCCCTAAATATATTTTGGTGATTCGTTGGAGAGCAAATTCAGAAGCGAGGAACTGTTTCCTTTTAAACTGTATACGCGTCGATGACACCTTTAGTATAGCGGATCACGTAGCTCATTTGCCAACTTTTGAACTAAAAAAGCCGAGCCGAAAAGAATTTCTCGTCAAAATGACCACGCAGATAGTGTCAAAAATTTAATTGTATCTCTGTCTTACTTTTAAGCAAACATAACCTACATGACGCATAAGTTGCTTTCCTATGACTGGGAGTGAGAGTGAAGATTACGATTCGGTAATATGTAGTAGGAATTTGGTGTCTTCGGCACAAATAGAAGATATCACATCCCAACAAATACTATTATAACGTGAGATACACTTAAAGTCAACGACGCAGTATTGGAAGAAAAAGCTGATCGTAGGTAGCGTCTGGTGTTGTGCGAAAGATGTTTGATCGGTGTTTTTTATATCGTTATCGCCTACAACGACAAATTATTATACATTTTTATAAACATTAATCAAATAATAATACATTTGAAGCCCTTGTAATTAATTATAATTTCACAGCAAAACGACAAACTAAAGTTGTTTCACCTGATAAGACAACGTTAAAAGCGTCTCGGAGCCCGACTTTAACCGACAAATGTGTACTGTTACCTACCAACATCATGGTGAAAATGTTACCGCATAAAAGCTGACATCTATATATATAAATGAATGTTTGTCTATATTATGTCCTTTATAGAATCGTAAACTATGCATTTGATCACGTGATGATCTTTAGCGAAGTTGTTGTGCACGAGCCCACGAAGGTTTCTGAAAGTCATACCAGCGTACTGTTTATTTTAGTTGGTGGCGTAGCAACGCGCGCAGGGTACAGCTAGTCATAAATAAAATTTAGGTACATATTTTATAATATTTTTTTTGTTGCTGGCAGGTTTTTTTGAGATAGTAAGCGGGTAATTTCAAAGATAAATACCAGATTGTACATTTATTACATGGCTACAGCAGAACATTTCATACCAACAATCAGAACTTGTGTAATTTTCGAAATCCAAAATATTATCGTTTTTTTTTATTAATAGTTTCATTACCATTCAGCCAGATCGCGTTGCAGCGAACTTATACGCTCTGTATTCCGCGTTCCATATGGATAGCTTTATTTTCTTTATTAGATAAAATCGCAGCAACCTAAATCTACTGACATGGAATCAATCAGTAATGTAAACGTAAAAGACCTGATGCCCATGTCCATAACTGTGTAAGGGTTCATTTATTTTTCTTATCATGTCGATGGAACATTTAAAGGGAGAGAGAGAGAGAGAGAATATAAAGTTATTCATAATAACTTTAATTCGGTTTGGCACACTACCCGGCCCCGCGTACTTCATTTCCCTCGGCGGCCATAAATTCATGATGTGTGCGGCTATCGTACCATGATTACATACAGACCGTGTATTACAATGCTTACAGTAAAAAAACCATTTGTTTTGGAGAACGTGCGCAGGAATTGCACGAAATAATTACATCTTCAAGAAGACAGTGACTAGAGTTAATTTTATAAGTTAGTGTGTTGAACAAATTAGACTTCAACAATACTCAGATAGATTTTTGTCAAGCATTAACTTATTTTACCTAAAAAAAACGATATATTGCAAGCGGAGCATCTTAAGTGATTCCCAGGTGGGTCAGGGACACTTACGTGCCTGGGGAAGTTATTCAGATATTTAATATATTAATATTTAATAACAAATATTAAAGAAGAGAAAAGGATCAGTATTTCTTACACCAAATGTCCACCTTACTTGTGAAGCTTTTTGCTCTTACTAATGGGATAGGCGTGGTGGGGAAAACTTTTGTGATTTGTTATTTATGTATCATCCTTTGTTATATAGGGCAAATATACTCACAGTTAGTGGAACTTACGCAACATCAGGCCCAGGTTTTATCACTTGGGTGTCATAAAATCGGACAATCAAATAAATTTTACAACGCGTAAGGGAAACAAGATAAAAACGGAATGTACATTGTGCGTTCCAGTTTTCCGGGTTCGGTGTTTGATCTTTTAGGATTTTTGCAATTTAAAGATCACACGTTCCTGCAGGGATATAAATCTAATATCTATGCTAATAAGCGAGCACATTGTTTCATCATTCGAAACATCCAAAGCATTATCAAAATCGTGGGTACCAGTTACAGTTAAAATAAATAAAGTCCGTGGAGAAATAAGTTAAAATAATAAACATTTATCTGCCACATAAATTCTACTCCGGCCTGGACCTGGACCCCTTCACCATCAGGCAGGGTTACTACAAACTGCTCTACGTGGTCGGTATTTTTTTATTATAACATCTAACAAAAACGTAATAACATTTGTTTCGGATGTATGAGATGTGATCAATGTTAAACTTGAGCGAAGGCTGGATACTAGTTAAATCATAGATATGCAAAATCATATTTAAGAGTTTTAATAAATAAATGGATTGCATAAAATAACAAGTAACTTCATTAGCTCACCATCAATGGAGTTCTGACAGAAATTATGCGCAGCACATCCCCTTTTGAAGCGCCGTAATCTAATGATGCCCACAGTTTGCTTCCGTTGAAGCTCTTTCCAAGGACATAACTGTTAGCAGAGAGTTAATTAGAAATAAAGTACGACTATAGACTAGTATAGATTATAGACAACACATGGAAGATTCCCACGCCGTTGACAGTATCAATGTGTATTCTTCCAATTTAACTTGCTTAACTCATCAGACGATCAAAAAAGCATATAAAAAATAGAAATTATATTTTTAAGTTAAGTTTATATTTCATGACATTATGCTACCGGAACTATCAAATTTCTCATCGTCCAACATACCTAAGTATGAAGTCGTATTGAACTGTAAACCAAAAACATAGTAAATAATACAACAAAAGTGGGTGAATAAAAATAATTTTATTTAGGAAACTGCATTTATTCATACTATCATTTTGCTCTTCAATATGCAATCAACTTACCAAGCAAACAAACTTAAAATTTGCCCCTTAAACTCTAATTCAATCGCTATACCACATAACGAGTCCTTTAATTTGACATTATGCATGTGTAATTTTAATTGTTCAACTTACTCCCAAAATTACAATAATACAACCGCGCACTATTATAGATCAGTACGTTCTGTTCCTCAAAATTTGTTATGCAAAATTTTAAAACTAGTGCATTCTGAAAATACTATTTAAATAATTTTCTACTAGCTCAAGCTTGTGTAATGTTATAGTGCCTACAATCCGGTACCATTATGGGATATCTGGTTTCAACTGTTTCGATTTTAAGAAAATTTAGCCTGTTAAATGTACACATACAAGAGGTCTATGTTGGAAATTATGTGAAAAAAACATCACCCATATATATATATACATATATATATATATATATATATATATATATAGTAATGATATTGGATTTGAATTTATATAGCTATAACATCTATTCGTTTAAAATCTACGTTATATGGCAATAATCCTGCAATATTTGTAATATCCAGTATGACACCTGACCCACTGTCACACTTAAGACTGCTTTGCCTCTACAGAACTGTTAACACATTTACTGGGATGTAGTTCTTGGTGTATTACGTTACGTTTTGGTCTTGGTCTGTTACGTACCAGTTCACAGAAACCCAAACATACCATAACCAAACACAACATAACATACTCGAATCAATTACAAATTCACTAGTGTATATTTGTCTATCCGTTTGTCATACCGAACTTTCTCCAAATTTATTGGAAAACAAAGATCAGAATAAGTTGAAATTTAATATATGCTCATATAAATAACGCATTCGTTGACCTTACGACGGCCAAACACCTTTTTTTATCAATAATATTGTGTGATATATCAAATTAATAATGAGGTTCACATTGAGTACGTCGATATGACGTTACCTCCGACGTCCCCTCCGCGTCCGCGACCGTTCACGCTTGAGAGCACTTCACTTTATGTGTTTGGCCTACATCGGGGTGCAGGTAGACCGTTTATTTATTAAAGATATTTTTACCTCATTAACTCTTAATTTCTATCTTTGTTGCTTCAACCTAGCAGGTAAAATTCAATTTTGACAGTTCAGTGGAGAAATTTAAAACACTTTTTAATTCGGAACGTGAATTGGCATTTTTACTTTTTAATTAAATAGTTTAGGAAAGGGTTAAAAACCCGAACGCACTTTTTTAACAAATATTTTTATATCAGGTAGAGTAACAAATTATTCTAAATAAAATCTCCCGTCAAATGAACACTTAGCCACCATTGTCTGAGTTATTTAGTTTTATTTTTTTTATTGGTCAAATGCTCTGGCATGACATATTATATGAAAATGGAATACTAAGTTATTCAATTGCTTACTGGAATTTTAAACGCCATCAGAAAGCATTTTTGAATAACTTCAATTTACCTGAATCAAAGTATTTTTTTGGTAGATTCTGTAGATAATGCGTAATAATATGCATTTCTTTAAATTGAACTTAATTTTATAAAAAAAAAACTTAACAGATACTCTTTTGTTTTTTAGAACATAAACATTAACAGAATAATACAGCAATTTCTTTACTTTATCATAATTTAAATGTAAATGTCAAACACAATTCAGGTATCTATAAGTACTACTGCATTAATCTGTTGAGATTTTCGTGTATGTCTCGAGATAACTCACGAACTACTTGATCGATCTTAGTGAAAATTCGTAATTATGTAGGAAAAACACGTGACAGGCTATATATACAGTATAACTTTCTGTATAAATCTGTAATGTCTCGATGGCTGTACATTCTAATTTTTGTCAAATCAATTTAACGACTTTATACCTCAAGAATGGTTTGACCGATTTTAATGAAAATTGGTATGTTTTGAGATCGATCACGTGATAGCGCAGATGACAGGCTATATATAAAATGTCAGTTGACCTAAAAATGATGTCCAATCAAGGAAAACAATATTATTTTTTTAATAATCATGTATATATAATTAATAGTCCAACCCGAACGAAGTCGGACGGGGCCGCTAGTCAGAGAATAAACAGCAATCATTTATACATATATTTTATGTCATAATATCATTTACAAGGAAGCTGTGCTTTAACACGTTTAAACGTTCTAATAAGTAAATCACATATCAACTTTGGAACCTTGTATACAGATAGGAGGAAATAATTTTGAAAAGTTTACTTGACACAAAGTCAACGTATAATGTTCCTATTTGCTCCACAGAGCCATATAAAATGACACAAAAATATTTATATGATTTTTTAATATAATTTTAAATACAAATTAGTTTTCAAAGTCTAATATTGAACGAATGTAAAATTTATTACCATTTAATCGTAAACGAATTAATAACAGTTGTACCTACCTGTATACATTATAGAAAATATCAAACAATTTCAGGACGAATCTAGAAAAAACATAAATAATTGCATGTAACCGGAGAGAAACAATATTTTGTTGTTTATGTTATGATCTTTTTTCTGTAAAAATATGAAACATGTATACATCTGCCACGAGGATAGTAGTTTAACTTTTTTGAGATAAAGGACGTTCCTAAGTACTAAAAACGCGCTGGAAGACATAGAGCACACTACTAGGGTACATGTACATAACTATAACACACCTACCTACGCTGTAATTATTTCTCGCTCAAGTTGCTTCTCGTTACACCTGAGATGTGTCTTAATAACCCGTATAATCGCTTCCTAAGTTGTCACATATCTCTCCTGTGAGAAGTCAGCGTATAAAAGAACGCGAAAGCCCTTTGTTTTCCGTTTCTTTAAGGCGTAACGTGAAGGTAATCTTTTATGGACTGGCTGGCCTGGAAGACCTTGTTCTGCAATACATTTGAAAATTTATAACTTTAATACACAGATTTATTAGTAAATTGATAACGCGACTTGTCCATTCCTAATGATTCCTATGAAACATGGTTTCAACATAACGATTTCAAATATTTTACATATGTTCCCAATCGTTCAGTTCATAAATAATACACAAACAAACACAACATAGTACAATAAATGTCGTTCCAATTTCCTTCTACTTTTATGTCGACCATGAAACGTTGTCAACACGAATCATGCTATTTGCATTTTATGAACCCCTAAACAACCGTCAGAGCTCTATTAAGCAAGTTGAGTAACACCCATTGACAAAGAGTTAAACCTATGATATTATTTATTAAACAATTTACCACCATGTATACCTAACGTACTTTAATTCAACATTTTTACGATATACTATACTACATAGATAATGAAATTGTTACGTGTTATTTATAGGTATTTATGTACGTAGTACTTATACGTTTTCACGGGTTCGAGAAAACGCGAAAATAGTTTCGTGAAGACTTTATTAGATACGCTAACATTACAACTGGTATATCTCTCATCAAGAAAAGTTCGCTTCCGCATTCGAAATCCGAATGAAATGTGGGTGACCTTGTCCTCTATTTTCCTTACCCCCTTTTTTATATTACGGTTTTCTAGAATGCCCTACGCTTTTCTCGTCAAGAACTGTTTCTCACAAAACAATAGGGAAATTCTAGATTGATGATGCAGGTAGTAAAAACCGTGGATTCGACATTCGACCTTACGCACGAACCATAAGGGCAAGAGTGGCCTATTTACTCGAAGTCCTAAGCATTATGTCGCGTTGTCACTATTATTCGACAGTTTATTACTTTGCACGTAGAATTTTAAGAATTAATGATGACGGCTTATCTCTGCATAAGGCAGTTCAAGAGTACATCCCGTAGATTACTTTACTCATGACATAATAAAGATAACACGCTATGATCAAAGCTGGTCAATTTCAAAAAGTAAATGTCGTTGATATAATCCCAATTCAAGGATATGGAGTGAACAATGTACTAGCCTTTATGACGGACTTAAATACATAATATACAAGAGCATGTACAGTAATTTCTAATCTTCAAGCCTTTAGCATCGGGCGTGATTTTCGCCAACCCTCAAGTACTAGAAGTTATATGTATAATAGGGAGTAAACATCATTAATTAGGTAAATTATAAATTATCAATAATAATAGTAACATTAGTATTTTTTAAATGTTTTTCCACGTTTTTCTATAATGCATTATAGGTTCTAGACTACATATAGATCACCTTTACAGCTCAATATAGATCACCTTCACAGCTCAATTTATATATTTCATTTATTTTAGAGCGTAAGGGACTTCATAAATCCTCGAACCAAACTTTCCTGCTCTAGGTGTCCAATGCTAAGCAACGGACGAGGTCACGTCCATGGTCTCTCCTGTTGGAGGTCGCGGGGCTGTACCACCAAGTTTGATTCGACTGTGTTCGCGGAAAGGTTCTTTATTCGCCTTTGCTAGATACTGCCCCCCTTGTAGAGTCCAACGTGAAATGTTTTTACGTGTTTCAGTTGCTCTGTCAAAGAGCCAGTGAGAAAGAAAGAAGGAAAGAAGCATTTATTCGAGGACGTAAGCTACAGTATTAGAGCTATTAGTATTAGAGCGATGCTATTATAACAACCGTGCTTAGTTACCGATGGACATACAAAGATCTAGTGTCAGTCATTGGTCGTGGGAACTTCAAGTATAAAGATCCTTTAAGATATCGTACTATTTATTGGCCACAAAGTACAGGTAAGTGTTCGACAGTAATACGGAGAGTCACTTACATACTATTAGCGCAATGGTTACAGTTACAGGATAAAAGTTTTTTCAGACTTCCATTTAAATTTGTACGCTTACAAGTCGCAATTTCAGCATTAAATTTCGCATTTAACACTACAGACAAAAATTTAAAAAGAGTTTTGGAAATAAGGAATGTAAAGTTTATATACATTTCCATTATTTTTGCAAATAAATTCATGTGAATTTAAGATAGTTTGATTTCCTTGAGTAAAAAATAAAAAAATCCAAATGCAGCACTAATATCGTCTCACGAAGCAAAACGTATGTAAATAAATTATTATTTATTTTAACATCACGGTTTTATAATTATTGATTTTAAAAATGAAGTTCATTCACTATATATTTTTATTAATTTAACGTTTTTTTTTAATTTATTTTTGCAAAGTTGGTATTTTTTCTAAAATATAAATAATAGTATATTTAAATAATAGTAAAAGAGAACAAGAAATTTTTATGACTGCAACTTCAAACCGTTTAGTATTCTAAGCTACAACTATTTATTAATAGTTCTTATCAATTAGAATAAATATATCCAATGAGAGGTTCGAGAACATTGTTCAGTCAACGATGCAAAGTCAAACATTAATCAAAAGTTTATCGGCTTCAGTCTTTGAGGTTACTTTTACCAACAAGACCGTTGCTGGAAAAAGTCATAATTATAATTCAGGGATGTTTAAACACACCGTAATAAAAGAGGCTTAATAAATAAAAATATTATAAATATATCTTATCAGACATTATCTAGCTTTTTTGTAACATATTTGCATTATAATTTTCCCCATTCCAAAAGTTGAATAACTTTACACTGTAACCAGCGGTTGTGTTTAGACCCGCCACGAAGTCACGAAAATAAAGTACCGGTCGTAATGTAACACTATACTGGACCCGGTATTTTTGGAACAAAGTTTCCTACAGCACGTTATAAACAACTGAAACAACTAACAATAATCCTCCCTCCGACCGTTGGATAGCCAACGTATTTATATACGAATTTAACTTAATAAAGTCCACTTAAATAAACAAATGAATTAGTAAAGCTTAAAAAACGAATGTAATTTGAATAGTTACTTATTTATTTATGCACAGAGAGAATAAAAGTTAATAAGGAATACGGAATACAGGGGAACTACTTATCTGGCAACAAAATCTGTTCCAATAGTCCCGTAATAGAAAAAGCAGTATTTAGAGCAGTGAAATTAGAGCTTATAAATATATATATAATAATATATATATTCAGAATATAACTCAATAAGTAGAAAATACGCAAAAATATTAACTGATGATAAATAAGAAATTAACATATAGCGATTTTTGACAGAACTCTTAAAGTCTGAAATGGTTTTATATTCTCGGATGCTCGGAAGTAAAAAGTTCCACAGTTCGACGGCATGTACAGAGAAAAAGCGAGAATATGCATAGGTCTTGTGGGATGGAAATTTGAGCAGTGTTTTGGTGTGTCTACGACAAGGACCAAAGGAGAGTCGGGCACATGAAAAGCGTTCATAGTATATAGTAAAAAGGAAAAAGGAAAAAGGAGACATAATATACGAATATTTCTACGGAAATGGATGGGGAGCCACTTAAGTCGCTTGCGAATATGTGAAAAGTGTTTATATTTTCTGAGATTAAAAATAAAACGCATACAGAGGTTTTGTAATCGCAATGGGGATAATGATGGATTGAGCAAGATTAATTTTAGTTTCGAAGGGTAACATAACAAATGTTGTAAGCACTCAAGCGAGTGAAATGCAAAATGAATTCTTCGACCAAGATCACTGACAAGGGCATTCCAACCATATTTTTCCTCGTCGACCAACACAATTGGCGATCATTTAATTTTGATACGTGGTAAGGTAGTTATATCAATAGAATTACGGAGATATCTACAACCAATAGTGATCACCTGTGATTTTTCTAGGTTTAGCAGCATACCTAATGACTTAGTCCAAGTATTTATGTTATCTAAGCCCTGATAGATTGCATGGATAGTGGACTCAGAAGCATGTCAAAAACAAAAGAATTGAAAGCGCTACTGAAATCACGCAAGACTAACACAGTGTGAAACTTGTTTTCAAGCGGCCAACGAAATTTACTTTCAGAAGGACAGATACGGTGCTATGATCAGTACGAAATCTTGATTGATAGGGGCTTAAAAGATTATTAGATGAAGTATAAATATATAGTTGATTGTGTACTAGGTGCTTCGAAACTTTCAAAAGAAAAGAAAGAATCGAAAGAGGTCGGTAATGGGAGAAGAATGAGGGATTAGAGATCTTGGCCAAGAGAACAGGGGCTAATTTCCAGGATGATTCTGAGGAAAGGGATGGAAAAATTTTAACAACCTTATAATTTATACTAATACGCAGATACAAAGTCACTCCCCCGCAGCCTTTGTCGGTCCGATAATTACAGTTTAAGACGAAATCTGGTAACGTATACTGAATGGAGGGAATAGAAGGCGTCAAAACGATTCAGAAATCAATAGCGCATCAAGAAAATGGCTGTAAATTGTTGCCATAAGATCAGGATAATGACGGAGAATACTCTGAATTGTAATATTTAAATTATTAAGATAATTGGAAAAAAAAAGAAGACTGATACAGAGACTACGAATCCGAACTGTAATCCTCCGCAATTCTAAAAGAAGATGTAGAAGATGAACAAGAGAAAATAAAAAAGGTGTGTGTACGATTCACACACGATAGAAGTGAAACTTCAGTAAATCGACAAAAGAATGAGATGAATATATATGACAATTTATTTTAATTTTTTTTGCGTCTATATTGACGACACATTTCGGCATTAGTTTTCGGCATCTTTATAAAATTTATTATTTAGCACAACAAGATATAAAAATACTCACAAACTCTGTTAAATAATAACACACCACGCTGACTTCTTACTAAAAAGCTGTAATACGCAGCCGCATACAGTGTACAGTAGTATTAGCTCACGTACTTTTCACATATATTACCACACGTTAAATGCTCAATCAAATACAAGCAAGTATTAAACAGTGGGCAATATACATACACACCGACATTTGCTCTCTCGCTCTGGCTAACTAAGTTGTATTTATGTCTCTTACCTGTCATTTTTTCCGTTGCATTCGATTTGAAATCACAACGATTCTAAAGAATTTCACTTCAAAAACTGTCATCGATAACATTACGTTATCATCCATAATAAAAAAATTAATAAAAAAATATTCGTAAAACTAGAAGATGCAAATATGTTATGTATAATATATAAATAAAAAGATTATAAACAAAATATACTTACAATTAATTTAAAAATTTAAATTAAACTTATTACACAATTTTCCAATAAAAAATTAATATATTAATTTATATATATAATAAATATATTAACTGGTACAGTAACTAGTTGAAAAAGATTTTGTATAGAGAAATAGCAATATTATTAACAATATTCAAAACATGTGAAGAACAAAAATATTTTAATAATCATATCACTTAACAAACAATAATACATGACGGCTTAATGAAACTTTAAACTTTGTTAAAAAATAGTGTTGACGCATATTGACACAGTTATCTTGACAGATGCTTGTTATGTAATTACCGTACTTCACGTCAATGTCGAATATTTAGTACTATTGACAGTGATATTTTTTACTGCTATTACAAAATTATTATTTTTAGTAAAGGTTACATTACCTTGTATCAAACAATCCCAAAGTACCGATGGTAAGTAGAGATAAGTATGTATGTAGAGTCACGTTAAACGCCTATGTGTTAAACCCGTCACGTCAACAACAAACTAAATATGAATCACTTGAACAATTAAACTTTAACTTAATTTTTGGGTCGATTCATTTTAGGGACAGGGGCCTTTTGTGAAGCTCAGGTCCGTCGGTAACTGATGAAGGCGGAAATTATTCTATAAGCTCAGTTCATTCAGTTGAAATATAGTTTCAATCTTTCGACGGGATTTTTTGGGAAGAAGTATCACGATTTTTCCATCCGCAGACCAGCAATTCCGTAAGCCAAAGTGTTTACGTTCTGCTACTAATGAATTATGCCTAGTTTTTATTAGAAATTCCGTGATAGTGAAGCCCGTACACTTCAACTTCTATTTTGTTCTCCCACACTACATGGCGATTCTCAATGTCAAAAAGAATCTGATGAGACCAGTTTCCTTAAAAGAACCTAATCTATGACCAACATGCAAAACATCTATCTTGATATCATATATTTATGATATGATACCAGCTTCATATGTTCCGTTATTACTTTGTGAACTGTTTGTTGTAAATTGTCGTAGTGGTTAATGAAGGGTTACTGGCATTCCCTAACCCTACTAGAATACCATTAGAGACAGCGAAAATATATGATCCGTGCTTATATTATCATGAGCGCAATGAAATTGTGGATTCACAATTATTCGCATTGCTCTAGACGCTACATAACTGAAGCCAAAATTCAATTTCGAATTAGATATTCAGGCATTATCTGGGTATTTTGGTAGGTATATCTGTAATTATCAAAATATCAACCTGCACTACAAACTGTCGACAACAATGATTTTAAAAGTACAAAGGGGAGGAATGATCAATATTTTATAAGATGTATGAAACAAACTTTTTCATCTCATATTTCACAGGTGTATTGCATTTGACAAAACATAATTATATATTTTTTATTTAACCCACAAATGTAACCCTCGAATTAAATTTCATTTATTTACTGTTTACGTGCGACAAGTAACCAAATTTTTGTTTGTGTTACAAATTCCAACTTACTAAGTTCAGTAGTTTTGAACAGTAGTGAGGAAGAGACAAGCAGTTACGCAATAGTTTTTATAATAGTTCCATATTTTATCGTGTGTACAAAATGCTAACAATTATTAAATATGTATTGAGATTTACGAAGGACTACGAAAGTATATTCTTAGAATTAGATCAGAGTCAAAAGCAATCCCCTTTATGGATCACGAAGGATCGTTAGTCACTCACAAAGCTCGCAGTCGTATCTAGATTTTCGGTAGCTGAAAAAGGTGTTGTTTTTCCCCTTACAGAAATAAAAGTTACCTCATAAAAATGTATTTTTAGTTACGAACACTTTATAGCTTTTGAACTTCAATACTAATAATAAAACTGTAAGGGAACCCAAACTGTATCTACATAAAACATTTTTGGAAATGTTAAAGTGAATATTATTTATATTAACGATATAAAGTTCAAAGCATATTTTTCTATGTTTCCATTTGCGTAATTTGAATAATTCATAGCATACGTATTTGTAAGTTATAGCCTGGGATACTTTTATCTCGGCACATAAGAGTTCCACCGGAATAGTGATTAAAAGTAAATATGAACATTCGGTTAAGAGACTAGAAAACTAGATTTTAATTCTAAGTGTAATTTTTCTAAAGCCAAACGACGGTGAGTTACTAGTTATTAATATAGATATTTGCAACAATATCAAAACTGTTTTTTTACTTATATGAAACCTTGTTCTTAAAATGCATTACGTTACCTATCACAACCAATTTGTACATTCTCTATATAAATAAAGTCAAAGTTATTCACGTTAAATAACACAAATCAAGGAGGAATGCGAACCTTTGAAATAAAACACTTAAATTACTTTAGATTAGAGAAACATCTGGAAATTCCGCAACGCTTTCCTTTCCAGGTGACAGATTACATCCCATTTAAGCTGTAGAGATCTTTTCGGTTTTCTAACACTTATAATGTGATAAATTCTATATTACAATATGTAGCTAATAGTCGTATATTCTCTAAATAGTAATAATTTTTACGCTAAAGCTGTCATTAAGAAACGTGAACACTTGCTAGTTAAGTGGTTCTCCAACATTGCAACTTTAAGAAGTACGACTGTACCTACTTTACAGTATGTATGAATATTTTGACAGGACGCATAACTTAAACATTTTAGTGGGTGGCTTCAACCCACAAGGCTCGGTTCTTTTAAGTCATTATTGTATAACACTGGCTTTGCATTGTCAGCAGAACTAAAGGTTTCATAATTTCATCTTAATTTGTATACCTACTCGCAAGATTTGACCCAAATATCTAACAGGTAAAGTTTAATAAAAATGTGTGGTAATCAACAATATTGACAGCCCTTGGGGGTTTGCCCGACTAATTTTCTGGTTATTAATAAACAATATCTCAATTTCGCGAGAGTGTCAAATGCCTCCCAATTCAACTTCGCATGAACATCGTCGGGTGTGAGTTGTTTTGTGTAAATTTTTTAAGATCTTGCAGAGCCCTTCTATCATTTACCTTCGCAAGCGATTTACCATTGCTAATTTAAGTTTCCTTCACATAAGTCCAGCTTTTATACGTATTCCTTTTCAGTGCAGGTGGTTAGGCTAAATTAGTTGTGGAACTCGCTACTTTCTAATGTAGCAGATTCTGAAACAGTCTCGGTTTTTAAAAAACGCATCAAAAGAATTTACTTAGCTAACGCTTGATAACAATAACCTTACTAATAAGAATATGTCGCACCTTTAGAATGAAAGTGACTTAACTCAAAACTCCTGAAATTCCAGATTTTACTATACATTTACTCAAAAAAGCCTACTCTAAAACCCCATGGTGAAAAAGAGCTCGAATTATGAGTGAGAAAGGGCAAAAGGGAAAACCTCATACATCAGTCTCTTTAAATTTACTCAAGACCATACATTTTTGAAAACTTTCTTCGTCATTTCCCATAAATTGCAATTTTTGAGTTAAGTCCCTTTTATTCTAAGGGTGCGATGTATAAAATAAATATTTATAAACAAATCATCTTTGTGTTTAATATATATTATTATTTAGGTAGGCACTAAGATTGTCTCACTGTATTAATTTTCGACTTTCTACTATATTAATTCATATTTGAAGAAATTCCTGATAGGGAATAAATAGTGCCCTTGTACAAATTTTTCAAATGTAATTAATATAGATAATATTTTTATATATATACAAAAAAACGTGACCGAATGGTTTCTAAAATTTAACGTAAGATAGAAAGATGGATATTGCGCTTTAGTTATACCACAGGACGAAAAAATATCGGAATTATTTGGTGTCTTTCCTAATGTTTCGTCGTCAGATTTACTTATAAGATAGGTAATTGGATTTTCCGCGCTCAAGCCGCTGAGATGTAAGTGGCTGGCTGTTTTTAGACGAGTTGATTTTTATTACTCGAGGGGAAGCTAGAGATACAAACAAGTCATAATAAATCAGCGATCATTCCTATTTGGTACTTGTCAGAATCAAAACAAAACAAATAAAACCAAACTTTTGAAGATATTTATTACAACACGTACCTACCCAAACTACATTACATTGTACCATAACCTAATAAATACGTTGTAAACAAGTTGTAGATATTAATGGTGTACAACAAGGGGATATTGTTTATATTATGCGGCCCATAGCTTTGATGGTTCGGTACAATTGTGTCTTTAGAATAGCAATTGTTAATTAACGCTTTAGTTAACCCTGATTATGAGATTACTGGAATATCTAGTATTATACTCATTAACTCACTTGAACTAAGAGGAAACGCAACATTGCACGCGCTTAGAGGATAATACCAGCATCTAAATTAACGCATTACAGATTAAAGAATGAAATTCTTGTAAATATTAAAAACAGCTTTTGAACCCTAGCAAATGTAAAACGGACAGACATAATATGATTTACAAAATCAGTCAGTAAAATAGCTTTTTCTCCATCGTGATTAAGGGAGGTGATCTAAGCACTTAGCTCGAATCAAACTTTCTCCAGAAGGTAAAACCACATTAATATGAACATTCAAACACCTTCGCTTTTCTATACAAAATGAAGAAACAACTACGTAGCAAATACGTAATTTTGTATACGTACATCACAGCGGTCATTTAAAAGCTGACTTAACCGTGAACTGCCCGGAGCATTAGACTTTAAATGCACTACTATTTTTATTTTATATTTTTTATTGATTTATATTTTATTGTACAAATCATAAAAGGAGACAATTGGCAAACCTAATCCTTCTACTTCTGCTAGTCACTCATAAATACTAGTGAGAGGTTGTGTCAAGTGTCGGTGCCATACAGTGTCAGATCAAGATAATATTATACATAATAATATTATGAAGATACATACTCAATATAAACCTATTATAATAATATATCCCCGCTATGTAATATAACATAAACATATAAGATTTTCTCATTCTTCAACACATACCTACCCACGTATAAGCAATACCCCCGTTCAAGGGTAAAACACTTTACCGAGTAAACCTATAAAAGGAGGGTAGATTGTCTTGCTCATTCGCTTCTCGGCAGTGCCTGGTGAGGATGGTTCGAACAAGTCGAGAAACGTGAGCCATTTTTGATATCCCATAATTGTGAATCTAATCAGTTTGTTTGTTATTCTGATTTTGGTGAACTATTTCGCTAGAACATTCGATTTATTTCGCCAAAACAGGTATAATTTGGATTATACTAACAAACTCTTGATGCTTTTATAACAGGCAAACGTCGAGGTTAATATTCAACGGTAACCGAGCCTAAAGGTACGGAATAAATTAAACCACCCACCAACTGCCCAACAACTGACCTGTTACTTTCACTCAATTTCGAACTAGTAAGTTATGATGTTGTATTAAGTTGATGGATCGCCAATCTACAAGTAAACTGTATGTGTAGTACGTTTTAGCGCGTTAATTCTGTAATCTCACAAATAGAAACTCAAAGTTGATTTCAGTGGCAAGATAATTGGAAGTAATACTGTTAATCAATATGTTTCATACATTTAGTTTAATTAACGATAAAATTACTACTGACTATAATCAGTAGTAGTAGTTGATACAGATGCATTCCTAAAATGTACAAAAGTTAAGGAACATAGAAATAACAAAACAATTTAATTTGAAAATACATTTTTTTAATGTCATTTATAATTTTTTATTCCTTTGCAAAATAAATACTAGCCGAATAACTTTTAAATAAAATTTCTATCCGACCTTCGAAATTCTAGAAAAGCTTGTAAAATGTATGTCCAATTTTAAACAATATTCTCGTACCTACGCGATCAATGACTCTTTAAACCACAGTTTAATGTAGGGCGGACGACCCTGGCTTAATCCTAAATCCCCACATCCTTTTAACTATATACCACTCATATATTATTCGACGGCCAAAAGCAAAAGGAAGGAAGGAATTAAATTTTCAATTTAGCAAATATCTATAGCCTTTTTCATTGAGTGTTGTCAATTCAACATATTTATTTATTTTATATTTATTATTTAACTAGCAAACTAGAAAAACTTCGCCTTACGCTAAGATATAGTACCTACATTATTTTAAATTAATTTATAACTTTTTTATTTATGAACGCATTACAGTGAAATAAACAAGTAAAAAAATCGTTCATGTACAGAAAGCGATCAGTTACAATTTTATTATATGTATAAATTTATTATTTTACATACATATTTATAAATATGCTTGTATAATGTTGTGAAACATCTATGTAAAATCATCGAACGACTTGAAACTTACGTGACCTAAACTTTATAAATTGGATTGAGCTACGTTTTAGATGCAGAAATAAGTACAGCTATTACAATACTAATAACAGTGACCTACTATTGGCCGGTTACTTCATCTACTAATTTCTCCGAATCTACTGGACGACAAACGTTGAAATTTGGTGCTCTTGATATGGAGCTGAATGATCCGAATAATCGACCGTAAAACCATATCAGAAAATAAAAAAAATGCCTAATACACCACTTGTCATATCAAATGAGGCTCATTATGTGGGACATAAATTTTGTATTTTTCGAATATTATTTAATATCCCAACTTTCAAAACTGTGGAGCTTAAAATTTTCCGCTATTAATACAATCCACAGACATCTGAAACCAATCACCAGACAGAATGATTATGACATGTAATATCGCTAAGTGAAGCGCGATTCCTGAAGAAAACCTTCCAAAGAAAAGATACAAGGAAGGAAACAATACCTACAATAACCGAAAAAAATATAAAAAATATAATAATAACCTAGAAAGCTAGCGAGATGGGTAAAACCATCACTATGTATATGCATATGCGGTGGAGTATAGTAGCTTCATCCATTCTTGAGTCCAAGGCAATCTCCCATGCTCGTGCTTAATAGCCCTCTGTCCCTCCTGATCCGATCACTGGACCTGTATGGCCCACTTTAATTCTAACAATATACGTGCAGAATGTTAGAGTCCTTTTTCCAACTGAATATCGACCACCTTTTTCCTAAAATTAATCGTGAAATGTTTTGTGACGTGTTTTGATTTGCAACGCATCAGCGATGCATTTGGTGTTACAGACTTCCATAGATGTCGACCACCTACCATTCAGGCGAGCCGTCTGTACCATTTTCATTGAAATTTGTACTGATGAATTTTCACTGGTAAAGGTAAAGTTGAACGTTACCTTAAATCCTCTTTCGAGTATCGACGTCTACCAGAGCCAAAGTATCTGCTCCCCTTTGTATTCCAATCTCTAAAACCAAATATATGTGTAATTATGTCCTTATAAGATCTGTCAGGTGTTTTAATATTGTATCTCGAATTGTAGACATTACGGCGCAAACTGAGCCTACAATAATTTAAATAGCTGTTCAAAACAAGATCTGAGGAAATAATTTGCTCCTTACATTTATTATTATTATTATCTTCTTATTTATTTTTATAAGTGGCCCTATGTATTCACATCTATTTCTTCTAATATTTTTTTGTAATTAATTATTGAAGAAATAAGTGAATATTAAGTCGTGAAATAATTTTCCTAGTATTATTAGATAGCTTAAGTAAACAAATAAATCAAGTGCGTACGTACACATTCTAGTGTTGCACTATTGGTTGGAATATTGTTGACCTGTGATAACAGAATTTTCACAACGAAGAATCGGATGACTCATACAAATAAATAATTCAGATAAGATGTAATTCCAATAAAACCAACGTGTTGAATTTATCGCGTGATAGATATTATTATTAAATATAGTGGAGATTACTGGGGATCTATTATAATGTTACTGCAGTGACTCGAATAATCTTACCTCCAAGCAAGCTGGCTTCTGTCGCCTCTAAGTCTTACGACACCCTATTCTGCCAGCATGACATTGGGGTCAGTATTCTAAGCCGTCCCAATACGGTTCAACTTTAATAATTATACCGAAAAAGAAAACAAATGAAGCAAAATTATCATTTTTTTTAAAGAACATTCGGTATGCCACTTAGGAGATACTTGCGTGGTCAGAGTTAACTTGAAAAGTTTCGGCATACTTATAACTTCGAGAATAATTTGGGAAGTCGTCGCTATATCGATAACTTTTATTAAAATTTCAGCTTGTTTCGTTGCTTTCGTTCTTACCTTCTTTTCATTTCGTGACCGACGATGCATTAGCGAATACTTCGGTCTTGCTGATGTCCATGGGCGACGGTGACCACTTACCATCAGGTGGCACGTCTGCTTGTGTGACGGTCATTAACATAAATATATATATCTCTATACGACCGATGCTCATCTCTAAATAACTAATTTACTTATCACGATAAATATCATCTTTTCGATGGTAACAGATTGTTTTAAAATAAAATAAAAAATAAAAACTCAATGGGGACGATAACTCTTACAGTAAGGTACGACAGGTGATGGTGCCTAATTAAAATCAAGAGGCCAGTCTGCTTTTTCGTCAGCGCTTAAAACTATAAAAAACCACTTGCAAATTACCTGGTTGCTTATTGAACAAATAATACAAATCTATTAGTTTTGCCCCAGCGACGCTGTCTGATCGAAATTGACAGGAGAGGTTCGCCACCAATAGTAGCTGTATCTACGGTTAATATTATGTGTTTGCCAATAATATCCTATGAGAGTCGTCTTAGACCAAGCCGTCTGTCTTTCAAATGACAACACATTCCTCCCCGAAAAATACATGTTATAATAAATAAAATCCGCTCAATATATACGCAATAGAACTGAGACTTTTAGAAAACTAAATTGCGAGAGAATAAAGCCATTGCAGGCTATTGCAGCGTCAGGAATGGAATTATAATAAAATTTATTTCTTATATTATAATAGTATCTTGTTTAAAACCTCTAATTAAAGTATTTACATAAAAAGAGTACAACATGTAAACAATACAAAACACCAAGGCCTTTTTCAAATCTTCGCAATACGCGAACGACACGTAGGTACTATACTACACACATACACTCGTAGAACGCTTGGACCAAAGCAAGTTTTAAAGTATTGATACAATCCTCGTAACCCCACACATTTTCCATCAATTTGGCTCAACAATACGAAGGCGAATACAAGCATTCATACATTATAACGCCAGGTAGACAAGAGTGGGGAAGCTACAAAGCACAGCACAAAGAGGAGACAAACATAATAGAAAATACTGTATGTTCTATCTCAAGCTGAATCTTATGTATGTTTGTCCCTTGTTAGTGTCTCTCTTTAACCGACTTTAAAACAAGAGGAGGTTTTCAATTTATTTTTTTGTTTCTTACCTCATAACTTCGTCATTTATTAACAGATTTTGAAAATTCCTTTTTTGTTTGAGAGGTTATACGTCCCAAAAAAATACTACCCCTGAAGATGGAGAATAGGAGATAAAATCAGGAAATTCACCGACTTCAATTTGAGATCGATTTTTCTTTTTAAATATAGTATTTACTTATTCTTTCCGTTGGGTTTTAAATCACAACGGTACTAAAAAGTTTTACTTCAAAAGAAAATTCGGTAGACTGTGCATGGAATGTCTACTATCGTACATCGTATTTTTCCACGACTATACAAATTGTGCCGATTGATTTCATGCTACTCTTATATGATCAAATATTACTTTAGGTATATAGCAGTATCTACCCCCACCATGCTGCAGTTAAAATAAACCAGCACTAGTTGGTTGCAAAAACTAATCAATATTAAGAATCTATCCGAAATTTTTGGAAGAAATCGACAAAGTACCAACATATAGTGAGGCATTTTCGAAATATGCCCGGCTATCACACTACACGAATAAAAAAGAAGAAAAACACGATAGTCACTAAAAGCTTGTAGTTTTTATGGTAGGCTGTGCATTTTTGCTTGTAGAAATGACACAAATTTCATGGTATTTCCTGTAAAATTAAGATAGTGAGTGAAAATTTGTCTGGTGTCAAAGGTGAAGAAACTTCAGAAGAGTTCTTGATAGCTTAGTTTTACTACCACTATCAGAGAGTTACAGTCATTTCATTTCTGCGTGGGAATCGGTAGAATCTCGTAGACAAAACTTTGATGATCTAGTGGCACGTCTACTTGTAGAAGAAGAACGGTTGAATTTAAAACGGAAAGCGAAAAAAGAAAATGTTGCATAATAACAAGAAACAAGAGTGCTTGTAGATCCGTCAAAGTGTCAACTTGACGTTTCAAGAGAGAGGCCCCAGACCACAGAGTACATTTGTATATATTGTTACCCCAGATTTAATCCAGTGATTGTTAAAAACTTTGTCGCGTATCTAATTATTAAAACAGATTGCACTGCACGAAATAACCTTGTCTTTTATTAAAAGTCCTGACAGTAGTTTACTTTGAAACACTTTATTGGTCACTAGAGATTACAGAACAGATTTCTCTGAAGCTGCGCCGACAGGTAATTGTTCGTTCAAGTAAATGGCTAATGAGTTCAATGAGGCAAATTTCTAAATGAACCTAGCAAATTCATAATACACTCAGATGGTAAAAGTACTGTTCAGTATTAAACAGCAGGAAATGTTGTAATCCTATATATCAAACCCTCAGCTGATTGAATCCACGGTTTATTATGACACTATTAAATATTCGGATAAATTTAGTAATTATTAACCATAATAAATCGGTATATTCAGTTCGGTAATAGTTACCAAAGTTATCTTAACTGGAAGTCAGCTGAAATTTTGTGAGATTATAGAATCACGGTGCAGAATTTTAATAAAAAGAACATCGATTTATTTATGTCAAAGTGCTATAAGTTTTTAACGACAGTTTCATTGTCTAATATACAATTACAAGGTAACTGAACCAAGTGGCTTGCATGTTGGTGTTGGTGTTCGAAAGGTGCACGCACTCTCAATTTGCCAGAAAATTTAATTTAAATTTTCACATATTTTCTTCAATCGGTGATTTAAGATATATCCTATCGATTGGGTATAAGGGCAATTCGATCGAGACCAAAACCGAACAAAAAGGTGGAGAAGCACCTTAATAACTTGTAGTATTTTTATACGGTTCATCTGGTACCGGAACATCATTGCTTAGTCCGCTTTAAAGCGAATTATTTTAAGGAATTTTGTGTTTCTAAAAGAACATGGGATTAAGATACTTACAAATGAGACTTCTTCGTCTGTCCTCGTTATCAGAAATATTGTGACGGAACTAACAACGGACAGTACTATTATCTAAGGTTAGTTATAAATATCCATAGATTCTGTATGTTAAAAGCTGACAAACGAGCAGACAGACAGACACAGACAGAGCTGACTCAAGCATGAGGGTGGTAGCTATCCAGGCAGACCTCACGGAGGGATAACAATACCCGTAATAATATAAATTACTTAATAATAACACTGGTATTATAATCCTTACGCGAAGCCCTACCACCAAGCAGGTTGGCTTCTGTCGCCTCTTATGACACCCTATTCTGCCAGCATGGGATTGGGGGAGTATTCTAGGCCGCCTCAATACGGCCAGAATCACACTAGTGTGTTTCGCTCATAGACAGATAATACAAAAGATAATCTGAAATAATTCCTTTCACATGTACAAAGAAATTGTCATATTTAAAATTTTATATTATTAACAACAGTAAGATAACTTACAACTTCACATTTAAACAAAAGTAAACGTTTTACAAATACTTTGCAATAATTATCTAGTAACAATATGACATATTTCATCGCACATGTGGCCACGCCGTCTTGTAATCTTAATCAATGGTCGTAGTTCATGGTTGGACTGCACGCTCAATCGCCACATTCATATCAATAAATAAAACTAAGCATAAATAAGTCGATATTGAGGTGAATTGCACTCTATAATTACGGCAAACAACCAATTGTACTTTATTTATTGAATCATAAAAATATTACAAATCAACAATATTACATAACCCAGGCTGTCATTCACACAATAATTAACTACATAAGTATGTACATGCTATCTCATGAAAAGGATCGGAGCTTGTATGATTTTCACTTCTATTTATTCTATGCTCTGTGAAAGAATCATATACAATGTGTTAGGGATCGAATTTCCGATATTTTACCCACGTATTGTACTTCAAATTTTATCGACAAAAAACCATACAATGGGGGGTCGCAGCCCTCACCCCTCGGAATAAAAGCCATTTTTAAATTTCATATCTCGTATTTTTACGAGTTCATTGTAACTCTTTTATGATCTTATGTTATCAACATATTTGAATGTCACCTTATCTATCATTTAAAACCAAAGTAATGGTGTAGTTGTCACAACGTGGAGCGATGGATAACTGATTGTTATTGAAACATAAAAACACAAGCCTCCATTTGTAGTTTTTTGTCTCATTCATATCTATCATAAAAATATGTAATGCTACCTGGTGTACGAATGAGTCATTATTTGTCAATTTTGTACGTCGTATTTTGACTCTTGTTGTTAAACCCCGTGATTAAAATATTAGCGTGAATATCAGTAATAATTTGAGCTTTATTTGTTAGCACAGCTAACAAATTAGAAGAAAAAACAACGATATGTTAAGGGCCCGGTTTTTTAGGAAGAACATAATAAGAAAAAAAAAAAAACAAAAAAAATTACCAAGTTTTTGATCTAAACTAAAGGTTTTAAATTATTATTTTTTGTAAAATTTCTTCAAATTAATGAAATTTAATCAAATCAAATTTAAATGATAGCAAATTTCATCATCTTTAAAATAGGGTGACTTTCAACTGTGTTGATAACATAAGATCATAAAAAAAAGAGATTCTATGAACTCGTAAAAGTACGAGATAAGAAATTTAAAAATGGCTCCCATTCAGAGGGGTAAGGGATACGACCCCCTTTTTATGGTTTTTTGTCGATAAAATTTGAATTTAAAAATTTGAAATCGATACAATACGTGGGTAAAATATCGGAAATACGATCCCTAACATATTGCAAACAATAGTCGTTACATTTGGATGCTCTGTCTCGTTACCCAATCTATCTATGGTTACGGGGGATGTTTGTAAATGCTATCTACATATTTTTCTTCTGTCGCTGGCCAAATGGTAGCCTCGGCATGGTCCGAGGCGCGGGCTTCGTGACTTTGACAGTGATATCAGCATTCAACAGCATGTCTAAAGTCTGGTAATTAAATGTTTACATTAATTTCGACTACTTATACGAAGTCTATATTGAAGGCCAAGTGCCGCCTGATAGACTTCAGACATCTTTGCGTACATTATGGACAACTTTGAAGCATGTAATTTTCTCATCTTTTTCTTTGACGAATCAAATGATAATTAATTTATATTATGCATGTGATAAATTTCTGACAGCAGTTAAGAGTTTGAGTAAAACGAAACGCCTAATTTACCAGACGTACGCTTATACAGTTGGTGTAAGTGGTAGCCTATGTCTGGTTTTAAAAAACGTTTGACCTTATTTTTTGTAATAATTATAATAATACATAAGAAATCCACTTCACAATCTCAATTTTCAAATCGCATCCGGTCTTTGCTTAATAAGCGAGTTGTACCTATCCAATATATAGCATCAAGCTTCCTTGGATTAACTTATAATTAGAGTAAATATTATCGAATGATTTCTCCAATCGCATGGTCCAAAAACTTATGTAGAATGTCCAAATCGAACAGGACAGGTAAGTGAAATTTAGGTTTAAGACATAAATTACTTTAAATATTTATTCTTATATGTCTAATTACAAGTAGTCAGGAGTTGCAGTATAGGATTTTTTTACCTGGTTATCAATAAGCCCGTGGTCTTTCAATGCCTTCTCAATATCTTCAAATTCCTTTTTTATATCCTTGTTGTTCATTTTCTCTACTGCTTGTCGAACTTTTGCAACCTGAAAACACAGAAATTTTCGAAACTATATTTGTGAAACAAAACTTTTTGAATGTTGCTAAACGAAATGAAATTGAGTGATTTTTTCAAAATGTATGCTAAATCGAAAAAATGCATATCAAATTAATTTCTGTGATGTTAAAACATTAACATCTAGAAGAAGACTACGGGATGTTTAGAACTGATATTCTTAACAGGAACCTAAGAATACATATTATTATATAAAATAATATAATATAAACATTTATTTATAGCAACGACACTCTTAACTCATTCTACAGATACCTTAAAATTTTGATTTTGAATAATTATACATTTTAAATTTCATCTATTCTTATAGTTATCAATTATTCTAGTTGACACACAATTTTTCCATCTGCTACAGTTTGCTGAAAGTAGTTTACACTTACAGTCTCTCCGAAGAATGTATGTTTGTCCTTCTGGCCTGGAACATCTATTTCTAGCACCCCTCTCAGCACTGGCAACGCATCGTCCACTCTTCCCATTTCCGCCAAAGCGACTGCCTGTAAATACAAGGTAGGAATAAGAGATGTGGTTGTTAAAGTTATAAATAAATCATTATAATGTTTCAACACAGGTCAGGTCAATGTATCCTACCTCAAAAATAAAATAAAATATCTGTTATATTCAGGAATAATTAGGTTCTAACTCTAATTTCTAAATGTACATACAATCTTAATAGTTCATTTTTTCACTGACTTTAAACTTTATACAATTAAATTACGAATTTGAAATCTGAAACCTTACATATTTTGATATTTTATTTGTATGCCAACTTGGGTTCAATCTTTAGTTTTCAATTAAAACCATATTCTCGAAACAATTAAAATCGTAAAAAACCACTGTGTTGTGCTCAAATATCAAATAAGAAAAGTTACTTCACACACTTATTTAATGTACTATATATATATAACGTCAAATTGTTATCTGCGATCTCATATAGTTAGTTCTTGATTTCAGTTAGTTCGCAATTTAGGTGAATAATTACCTTTATATTCCTAATTGTAAGATAGTGCTGTCTTTGCATTGAAATACTTTCCAGTGCAATGTGAGGAGCCCCCTGTTTCAGTGCTAAGCCTGAAAATAACTACATGTATTTAATGTAAGAATTTGAGACTAACTTATTTTGGTTTACATTTTCTGATGGCTGTTCGGATGACTGAAGTTTATTGACAAAATTTCATGAAGACTTCTGTGTTTCAGAAGGCATTTTGGAAATCATCAAGCCTGCTTATTATGGTTAAATAATAATTGTTAAAGCAAGTCAAAGCCTTTGAGCAGATTCAGAACTTAACATTTGTATTGGATTCAACTTCTATCTGCACTCGAGCTCTGTGCTAGACCAGTCCAAGCCTCCTCAATACAAGGAAATACACCTGCCCTGCAGAGTGTCGCTGACTAAAGCAATAATTAAGATTTAGATGTTATGACTTCTGCAAACTATTAGCTGTTATTCAAATGGCAATATTTTTTATTTCTTAAGGCCTTTTAGGCATAAAGTACTTCTCCACCTTTTCTATGAAAAAGTCTAGTGAAAAAATTATTCATATCTTTAATGTTTTTTTTTTTTTTATGCCTTGGGCATGCAAACGAGCAGACGGGTCACCTGATGGTAAGTGTTCACCGCCGCCCATGGACACTAGCAACACCAGGGGCGTCACCAATGCGTTGCCGGCCACGAAAGAAATGATAGACCCGCTTCTTGAAGGATCCCATGTCTTAGCTTGGAGGAAACACCGATGCAGGAAGTTCGTTTCACAGTTTACACGTGCGTGGTAGAAAGCTACGTGAGAACCGAACTGTGGACGAATGCCAGGTATCCAGGTGGTATTGATGGAACCTGGTACTCCGCGATGTGCGGTGACGAAAATTAACCGCAGGGATTAAACCAAACAGTTCTTCAGAACATTCCCCATTATACAGACGGTAGAATACACACAGAGAGCTTACGTCTCTCCTCAACTCAAGCGACTCTAGACCGTCTGTAAGCTTGGGATCGTCGACAAGACGAACGGCTCGCCGTTGAATGCGGTTGAACGGATCCACTTGGCCAGCTGGGGCTCCAGCCCATAGATGGAAGCAGTACTCCATGTGCGGTCGAATTTGTGCTTTGTAAAGCATAAACCTGTGCTTAGGCATGAAGTACTGCTTAGCTCTGTTGAGCACTCCCAATTTTCTAGCAGCTAGTTTGGCCTTACTAACCAAGTGGTCCCGAAACTGAACTTCATTCGAGATGTCAACACCAAGGATCCCAATACTTTTAGAGATGTTAAGAGGAATGTTCTGGAACTGTGGTGCTATGACGAATGGGGTTTTTTTAGCGGTTAACGCGCAAACTTGTGTCTTCTCGGGATTGAAATGGACTAAATTAAGTCTACCCCATTCCAAGACCCGCTCCAAAGATGTCTCGACTTCAGACACAAGTTTTTTCCTCTTCTCCTCAATTTGCACCCGAGAAAGATTTGCCCGGCCTGTGTAATGAGCATGACCCGTACTGTCATCAGCATAGCAATGGATATCCTCGATGTCGAGCATATCATTGATATGCATGATGAACAGTGTAGGTGAAAGCACAGAGCCTTGTGGGACGCCAGCATTTATGGGCTTCGTGTCCGAGCATGCTCCATCAACAACGACCTTGATGCTCCACTCCGATAAAAAACTAGCAATCCATTTGCACAATTTCTCGGGTACTCCGTAGGAAGGCAGCTTAGACAGTAATGCCTTGTGCCACACCCTATCAAAGGCCTTTGCAACATCCAAACTTACAGCCAATGTAAGTGGCAAACAGTCAAAGTGATAGTGATTGATAAGCTGTTTTTGCATAATCATCACACAAACTTGGAAATACATTTTTCACAAATTTTGCATAAAAATCTCGCACCAAACAGCTTATTTTCAGTAGAATAGTAATGGTAACATACCAGCAAAAAATGTACAAGCTCTTCTAAGTGGCACTGTCCCTGCATTTGTCATTTCAGTCCATAATTTTTTTGCATACTCCATACTTTGTGGTGTGTTCTGTAATAGGGAACATAATTATGAGTAGTATGACATTTTCATAAATATGTGTTTATTTTTTAACAAAATAATTTATATTAATAGAAAAATTTTCATCTTAACAAAAAATGATGAAATACCAACTGTTTCTAAATTTACTTCATTATTGAATTTCAGTGTCAAATTTCACATTTTAATACTCATAAACAACCTTATTCATTAATTCATGCTTGGCATCTAATGATCAAATTCTAATTGTACAAATCTGAAATGTTTCTCATTCTCATTCTTTAATATTCCACAAAAAATTGTTCCATATTGGGTTTAAACATTGCATTGGTTACTTTGCTCGTGTACATTGGTAGTGATGACCACTGACTAATAAGATCTCTCTGCTGGGCTACTGGCTGAGCATAAAAAAATTATACTTGCTTGTTTATAACATGCTGCCATAATTAAAACTACACAGTATTTGGGAAATTTTGTCATATTCAATTGTTTCTTCTGCACAGTTTCAAACACCTTGTACATTTCTTCATACATTTCATGATTGTAGAGGAGATCCAAAAGAATTTGATATGAAATTAACTGATCGAAAATTCCATCATTAACAGGGTCATTAAAACACTGAAACAAGGAAAAATGCTTATTAAATAAAGATATCCTTCTTATAAATATCAACTTTGTCATTATTTAATATTTTCATGTTATCTAAGATACCAGAGACAATAGTATCATCTTTCATCATCATAATTACAACAATCCCAACGCTGTTATTTGAATTTTAACACACTGAAACTCCCTCAAGTCTTCCAGCACAAATGGAACACATGTGAATGCATGGTTATCTCCTACATGTAAGTCCCCTTAGGCTCATGGAAACTACAAGTGTCCATGCCTATTTCACATTAGCACAATGGCTCAAAGCCCCATCCAACTACTTTTATTTCTAGATCACAACACAACAATATTAGCTTAACCTTACATTACTTAAGTAGTCATTCATCTTACCTGTAAAGCCTCATCAGGTGCATCAAGGAAGTGAAACATTCGCATCACAACTGGGCCGAAGATAAAAGATCCAAATCTAAATTCATTTTTTTGGCTGTTAAATCTAAAAGTATATTACAGTATCAGTAGCGTTTTACGTTATTATCAATGTTAAATATTATTTGTATTATTCAAAATAGTGTTGGTTCCATTACTATAATGCTATTTTGACCACTTAATATAACACATCTTACTTTTTTATCATATTTAATACTAGTTCCAAGTCTGTTGGCTCCGCTAATTGAACTATATTTTTTAAATCTTCCGTAAAAATCATATGCTTCGGATCCGATACAAATTCATTCATCTTGGAACGAAATTTTTCAGAAAAATTTGTAAATTGTTCTTTAGTCTTCTTTCTAGTCTGAAGGTACCCATCGATCCCCAACGCAGCCGGAGTATATAGATTTCGCACTACAAAAGAAATTTCTGAATAATAATAATAATTTACAATAGTAAACATAATATATTATTTAGTAAACCGCAATTGAAGAGTACACATTATTACCCAACCTTGAATTAAATGTATATTTCTAAATGGTGTCACCAACCGAACATTATAATTTGATGTAATTTTTATTAATGAATTAATTATGAAAGACATTTTTACATCCAAGTTTTTAAATCCACTACAAAAGTAATAAAAGATTATTCGAATTACATGAGGTTAAGTTTACAGACTAGTTAAATGTTATGTCATAAAGTTGTTAATAACTTAACTGTGTACCGATTGAAATATTTAAATCACATAGACATTAGCTGTTGACCTGGACGTCATTTAATACACAGTTTATAGCATGCAAAAAATGCAAAAATACATTTACATAATTAATATATAATCTGAATAATCAAGATTTTCATTTCTCTGTTCTAGTAAATAATCCGAAGTTTTTGAGACAAAAGACTCAACTAGTGCCTACCCACTAAACACCATCTGAAATGGCCTCTAAACCTTCATCGGATGCGACCCTTCTTTAGGCAAAGAAAGGTGCTAGCGGCGCTCCCGAGGGAGCGTCCGCTCAGAAGTCAACACTGAAGGTGTTGTCGTATGGGGAGATTATGTGTCATCGTAAGGATGCCACTAACGGTTGAGATTAAAGCTTTTGACTATGGGCTGCCAAGCGGCATTCCAAGTCAGACGAGAGCTGATTGTTGGATCTGAAAGGGCGTTCCTCGGCCTTCGGACTTGATGACTGGTTAGAGGAGGAGCGGTGTAATCCGCTGCTTCTCTAATTAATGGATTGGAGTTTTCCTCTGAGGACTTGAAAAAGGTTTAGAGTAGCCTTTGAAGACTTGTTGAATTGACGTACAACCGGGCAGGTTGTAAGGTTAGCTGGGTCGGGCCTGCCACAATAGCACATGTGGCAGGCTCTTCTAATGGGCGTGGGCACGGGTGCGAAGCGCGTTCTCCACCACATCGTACGCAAGCCAATTGCCAGTGGCAATTGTTTGACAAGTGGCAGAACTGCTGGCACTGGTGACACTGGTTTGGTCCACGTCTCCCCCTCCAGGCCACAATGGTGATCCGTGGCATGCACATCAGCTTGGAGAGGGAATACAGCTCAGGGAATCCGATCCAGCGAGTAGGAGAGTATCGCGAAGAATAGGCACCCTGCTCTAGCACGGCGTGCACGGACCGGGCGTACGGACTCAGGCTTGAAGCCCAAGTTCCGGAGCGCTTCTTGGATGGCATCTAGGTCTGTGTTAGATAGCAACCCCCTAATTGCCCCTTCAGGTTTCTCTCAGAAGGTAAAGAGTAGGAAAACCGTGAGATCTTCTCCGTTTTCTCCAAGGCGGTAAGGTACGACTGTACCGCCCTGTACTCCGTGTCATCAATGGGTGTGAAGCGCATGCCTTGCCCAAAGGGGCGCGCGCTAACAGTCCTTCCAATTGAGTCCTTGAGCTCCGCTAGGTGTCGTGCCTAATTGGGAAGTCTTTCCACCACCAGTGGCGGGTACCAGACCTTCCTAGCGGACGCGGCTGACGGGGCGACGCTCGAGACAGGCGTCTGTAACGGCGCGGCGCTTGCCGTATAATCGGCAGCGCTCTGCGCAGCAACGGTGGGTGGCGTCGGCGTCGAAGCGACGACGCATAAAAGGTGGACTCGGCGGTAGACGGTACAATCGGGCGCGTAAAGCTCAATGTGACACCGGGCATCGGTGGCAGGGCTGGCGCGTCCAGCGCCTGCGGCAGAGTATCTACAACGAAAGCGGCCGTTGAGGTGGTCGCCCCGTCCGTGAATGAATAGGGAGACGGTGTCGAGACGTCCATGGCTTCTACCAGGGCTGTCTTCTTCCGAAGGCGTGGGTCTCTTGGTGGAGGGGCGAAGGAGGACTCAGGACAGAGCCACTTAGCTTCCTGGTCCTCAACCCCAGCTCCTTCAGGTGTTTTTGAGGGTTTCGAGGTGGGATCGGCATCGCGAATGCGAGCCGCTGCGGCCTAGACCCCCAGCGGGCAGTCCGGTGCTCATCTTCATCTCCGTTGGATGGGCTTTGGGTTTCAACCGTTTCAGCCCCTGAGCGCGGTCGGGGCCTCGGAGGCACGCGCGTTGGTAGGCGTATTTGCAATTATGGTGATGGCCTCGCCATCCCCTCGCGACCATTCGTAGTGGGCATCCTCGTCATGGCGAGTCACCGCGGTCAAATTCGCTAACCCGCAGTGAAAATTTTCGATTTGGGGGTAGTCTTGAAAAACTATCGCATTCTCTGTCCGCCGTATACGACGGTCTCTTTCCCTCACCCGGAATTCATAGAATTCGGAGAGGGAAATTTGGCAGATTGCGAAGCGCCCGAGTGAATTACTTCGGTATTGTGCGTCGGCGGTGAGGTGCGGCAATCCCTCACACAAGTACACCACGTTCAACTGATTTTTACTAATTGGTGGAGTTACGCATGTCTAGGTCCATGTTTTTCCACAAAATTTTGCGGAAGGGAGGCACTGAAATATATCGAAAATTGATGTGAGTTCCAAAAATTTAATCAGCAGTTAAAAAAAATTAAAATGTAAGAAGCTGCAGAAATTCATAAATGGTTAAACTAACATTACAGACTTCATTTGTTTTATAAATATACAACCAGCACGTAAATATAGATATACATGTACACGTATTAGCTAGCCCAGATATTTGATTGTAGTGTCACCTATAGCCGAGGTCCATTGTAATCTAAGACATCCAGGGACAATCTTAAACATACAAAAGAATTATGTCAAAATCGGTCCAGACATTTAGGAAGAGTTCAATGATATACACATGTACAACAGAATTTTACGTATACTATAAAGCTTCAGTTATCTTTGTATCTCTAACTGACCAATTAGGCAACAAATAGAAATAAATATAAAATATTTGAAATTGTTTAACTAAAACTACCTTGGTTATTACTATCAAGTATATCTATAATAATCACATAATAGTTATTTCTATGCTGTAATTAGTCTGTTCTCTTAGTTAATCTATAGTCGTCATCATGTATGACCATAAAGTAAATGTCACGTCAGACGTCAATATAATCAAAATCAAGCAACGTCATAGAATCAGCAATGCGATTTCTGATTTTGTTTAAGGATAAAATATATTAACCACTGTTTAGTAGTAACCATATATTACAGTATCTAAGCGCCCTTATATGAGAAGTGTTAATATTTTAAACTACTTAACTTTATGTTTATTCAATTTCTGTTCTTAGTTTTAAATTGTTATTTTGTGATGAAATAAAAAGACGTATTAATTACATTAAAATCATTACCATAGTGTACTTGTGCAGTTCAAACTACCAGTTAAATTTAACTTAGTCAAATCAAGTATGCAATTTACACGTTGATTTTATCAAGAATATTAGATAAACATAAACAACCTTCACTAGAGTACGTAAATTACTACTATCGCCTAACTGCCTGCTATTTTCTTACTATGATAAAAAACTTCGCTGTATGTTACACGACAATGTTACAAGTCACAGCCTAAACCTGTCAAACATCTCTGTTTATTATAATTTCATATATAATTATAGGCTATACAGACTAATAGCATAATCTATTAATTGTACTTTATGTATTGGTGACAAACCATGTAGTATCTCAACAATTACATTTATCCCTGTACACCAATGTAAACTAGCAAAAACATAAAGAAAAAGGAAAATTGCTAAGCAACTTTATTAATGTAGTATGTATAAAAATATGTCTATAATTATGTATAAGCTAGGTCATAATAATTCTTTTCATTATTGCACAATAAACATATAGAACATATATGTACCACTGTAAATAGTTGACTACATATAAAAATTTTAAAATGCTTTATATAAAAATGGTATTATATTTCTGGAGATGAATGACTACAGTTAATCAATGCTTGCGTTACACAAGGAAAACAGTGCCCATGTCATGAATTAATTATTTATTATTATAAACAATATCTGTAGTTAATATTACAAGTTTGTATTTTCAGTTGGAATTTATTTAACATTTGTTTGTCAATGCAAAATGATATTGTGTATGATAACAATTCATATATTGGGTACTGTTGTAAGAAAAACCAATGAGAACAAGTTTGTATATTATACTTCTTATTTATTATGTAAATTATATACTTTTCTCTACTATATATATTATTCAACTTATAGACAAAAATAAAAATGTTGTAATATATTATTAATTAGGCTGTAGCTCATTAGACAGTGCTACCAGCTAGGGCAGATATTTATGTAACATGTTTGTTCTCAGGTCTCGGTTATTCAGGATATCACATTTTTGTGTATGTCCATGCCCATGTCACAGGGAATCCTAGGGGAATAATTGTATATGTTTTAGAGTTTAGATCTTCAATTGAGGTTCGAAAGAACTAAATTTGTACATCTTGTACAGATATTTCTGTTATGAATGAACTATGTGTGTGCTGAGAAGTTCTTTTCCATTTTTTCTCAGTGTTAAAGCACTATTTCTGAATAGTAGTAGATGCAAAAAATTATGTACATATTATTTAGTATAGTACATAGTATTTAGAAAATATCTGAATGATAAAGGTAATATAAATAATAATAAAATTAAATATTAACTTAAATTTATGCAGTTACAAATATTATTGTTCTGACAGATATAGTGAATCTTGTTGTTTATTTCTACATGTATATTGTGAATCACTTTCTAAAATTAATTAATTTTGATTTTTTACCATGGCAATATGATTTTGTCTATTATACATTTATAATTGCATATTAATCACTTTTTAATTTTCAATATAGATAACCATGGATGGAAAAGTAAAGTGATAATCATTGAAGGAATGATTGCACAGTCAACAATGGGGAAAAAGGAGTTTATTTGTTATAAAAACAACAGATGACATTTCCCAGGGTTGAAATGTAAACAATGACATAGTTAGCTAATACATCATATGCCAAAAATGTCAAATTCATGCTAGTTGCATTTTATTATGAACAATAATTAAAAGTATAGTAACAACTATCATGAAAATGACGAAAAACTTGATATTTAGACCCTCAATTAGTATATATATCATAAAACATATCAAGTTTTTCTCATGATTGGCTTTGCCATTTCTTCTCACCTGGTTTGATAATTAAATGAATATGTTATTGTTGCTTACAGGTTGCAGGAACCTACTGAATTAAATAAAAAAGTGAAAAGTAAATTTATAAGTTATAAAGCTTCTAGGAATGGCAGGGAATTATGAAAAACACTCAAAACATCGTTCACCCAGAAGTTCTAAAAGTGAGAAACATATAAAAGTAAGAGCAAGGCGAAGTAAACATTATGAACATGATTCAAAATATTACTTGGACGATTCCAAAACACCTCCACTACCCACCAAGAAAAGTTATAGCATTGAAATGCTTATGAAAAAAAGAAATAGTTTGAGGCAAGAACTTAAAAATTTAGAAAAATATACTGCTTCTAATTCGGAAAATAAAAATCATAAATCAAAAAACGATAAACATCAGAAGCGGAATCATCCAACCTCTAATTATAGCCTAGAAACAAAAAAATGTGAAAACAAAATTAATTTAAAGAGATGCAAATCAGAGTCATCACCAGAATATAACCATAATGATATTCAACTAGATTCAGAAGATGAGGAATTAATTATTGAGCAAAGAAGAAAACGTCGGAAGCAATTGTTAGAGCAATTAAATCAAAGCATTGAAAATAAACCTTTAAGTAAAGAAGATGATAACTCTGACCTGAAAATTATTCATAGTCCCAATACAGGAAACCCTGAAGTTCCTACTAAAGTTACTGAACCAGAAGAAGTAACTGACATGTTTTCAGAAAAGGATCATTTTATTACAAACACTGTGGCAAAACATAGTAAAGATAACAACAATTTGTCTGAAAATTTAGATGATACTGAAGGATACTATTTTGTAAGAGAAGGAGATACCTTAGATAATGCCAGGTATACTATAACAGCATCTCTAGGGCAAGGAGTATTTGCCAATGTTGTCCAAGCACAAGATAAAGAAAATAGAAATATGAATGTTGCTATTAAAATAACTAGAAATAATCATCTGATGTACAAGACTGGTCTTAAAGAAATTGCTACTTTGAGAGAATTAAATGACGCTGATCATGAAAATAAATATCATTGTGTTAAATTAATAAGACACTTTATGCATAGAGGACATCTATGTTTGGTATTGGAATCTTTACATATGAATTTGAGATGTGTTTTGAAAAAATATGGCAGAAATGGTCTCCACATTAAAGCATTAATGAGTTACAGCAGGCAACTACTGCTTGCATTGAGATTATTGAAGAAATTGGGTATAGTCCATGCAGATATAAAGCCTGATAATATAATAGTCAATGAGAAAAAAAATATTTTAAAATTATGCGACTTTGGTTCTGCAACAAAAGTTGATGACAACGAACCAACACCCTATCTAGTTTCAAGGTTTTACAGAGCTCCAGAAATAATATTAGGCTTGACATGCAAAAATGGCATTGATATGTGGTCAGCTGCTTGTACTATTTATGAAATGGCTACTGGGAAAATCCTATTCACAGGTAATTCTAATAACAAGATGTTGAAATGTTTCATGGACTTAAAAGGAAAAATCCCATCAAGATTAATAAGAAAAGGAAAATTCAAAGATCAACATTTTAACTATAATAACAATTTTCTTTTACATAAGATAGATGATTTCAGTGGTAGAGAAAAGGTTGTTGAAGTGAGTAACATTTCAGTGAATAGAGACTTATTAAAGGAATTAAAAAAGCATAGTAAAGGTGAATCTCCAATAAATGAAAAAAAAATAGGACAACTTAAAGAATTTTTGGATAAAATGTTGATATTAGATCCCAGTCAAAGACCATCTGCTACAGACTGTTTGAAACACCCATTTATTCAAGATGCTCTGCAAAAATGAAAAGTAACAATCAAGTAAATAAAGTTTAATAAAGTTTTTTTTTGTCACATGCCAGTCTTTATATTTTGAAAATAAAAAAAGTTTTTTGGGGAAATAATTATGTATAAATATACCTTACCATTTATTTCATATGATAAAAAGAAACTCATAGGAAAGCCTTATTCATCGTAATTTTGTCGTGTGACTGACGAAGTCCACCTATATCGGGCGTCATCGATGTGACAAAATTTCTTAACCGGTTTCATTTTTGGACGGTATGTTAAGCAATCCAAAGGACTGTCCAATTTATCGGATAGGATATCAAATAAAGTACATGCCATTTTAGTGACATATTGAAAGGGAGATAAATTAAAACAACGAATAAAATTATTACTTTTAATAGTTTCCTAGTACAGAAAATAACAAAAATATATGCCATCAACCAAAGTATCACTTAAATTTAATTTTCACATGGGTAGGGACTACATACGTCATGTGGTCTATCACAAATTATAAAGAAAAATTACATCAATGTTTTTTTAATTTTAAACTGCAAAATTGAATTGACATCACATAATAGAAATTAAGGCATTTGAGCAAGTATATTGAAATAAAATAATAGTTGATAGCAATAATAATTTAGCTTCCATACACTGAACTCAAATCTACATTATTATTATACTGATCAAATTCGTTAAAGCAAATACCTGAAATATTTTAAAATTACAGAACTTCAGTTTTACAAGCCGTTCGGAGCAGCACCATAAGCGACACTGCCTGAGACCATTCCTTCGATCGAGAGCAATGATTGATCGCGCTAATATATGATGTTTATATCATAAACAGTAATACTTCGAGTCTTCTCCTACATAAATCCATACTTGGATCAGATGTTCTCCGACAGAGCTGTCTAAATCTGGTCACCTATAGGGTCAATATTATTAAGCGTTTAATATCCAGAGAGGGCACAGTAAGCTGTAAATGACGTAATACTCATGAGGCCTAATATGATACAATTATAAAGCGATTAGTTCACAGGTCTCACCCTACCACCAATCAACGCGGAATATACTTACCCAATACCGATAGTGCCGATTACCAACATTATGGTAATTTGTCTTTTTGATACAACGTAGGTACTCAAATTTGTGTATAAGCAACATTTATTTTTATTTGTAACAACGAAGTTTTCTTTTAATATATCAGGTATATAGTTTACGATTTAACGTTCAAATGCTGCTAAGACAGATCGATATATATATTATTAAAAAAAAAAAACAATATACAAAATGTTGGTTAACGGTATTATAACGTATGGTGTTGAGGGCGAACGACTTAATAAAATCCGATCTTTCTGATTTGAACTAAAAATGATTTTGATATTGCTGAAACCTAAGAGCCATTTGCGGTAAACTTATTCATTCTATTCATCAAATTAATTTTTACAATTATATACTTGCTCTTATATACAACTGCGAATTAAACTCGGCATCTAAAGTACACGTCAAGTACAAACCTTAGACAAGTTACAGTAAGTTTTACTACCGACACATCTCCATGCCAGTGATAGGATATTTCATCTAACAGCATTGTACGAATAATATTTTTTAAATATTTGTTGCAAATAAACAATGTGTTTTTTATTTATATGGAAATACAAACGTTTATTCCAAACGATGTATAATAGGGAACTGCAACGTAGATAAATAACCAGCCTCTTATAGAAACAGTCCTATTAGATTAATCACAGATTATATTGTTACTCCCAAGGGGTAAAACGGAACGCCTCAAAAATTACTTTTTTTAAAGGACTGAAATGAAAAAGCGTGTTGGATTTCTTTATAATGTGCGACTAGCTCGGTACGATTCAATCTTCAGGGATCCATAACACATCCTTAAATTGTTCAATAAAATCAGTAATTGTGCTGACCTAAACGTAATTAATTACAGTTAGTCAGTTTTAACCTAAACATAATAACAGTTTTATCAGAATCGAATTAGAATTTTTTTACTAGGTTTATAAAGAAACACATTCACAGTACATATTGTAATTACGACCAAGTCCTCTGCTTAAAAACTATGCAACATATTAATTAAATTTTGACCAAACTAACATATTGGCAGGATTTTAAATATTTTGCTATTTTTTGTGATAGCTAATTATATCAACTGATTTTTAACTTTTCGCTCTAATCTTTTAGTTCTGTTGATAGTGAGAATGTGTTCTTTTTGTTACATTATGAACATCACAATTTATGATTTTAATTGACATCTACATAAACATCCAATTTGTTCCGATAACTTTAGTAAACAATAAAACTATAAATTATCAACAAAAAATAAAGTAAGTAGGTAAACCATCACAGTTTCAAATTAACGAAAAAATTCTGCCCCTTGAATCCACTGATCTCTATAACATGTATTAAAGGGATTAGTGCATGGATTATACTACACTACATGTATCATAGAGATTAGTGCATAAATCTAATGTTACGCGACGACCCATGTTACAAAGAAAACTAAAATATTAAACTTAAATCACTAGAGAAATAAACGTTATTATTATTTTTCTTGTAACATGCACAATTATCCAGGGTGTGTTTTAATAATACTTGATAAACTAAAATACTGGTTATATTTTATTCTTTGTATACATCATTCGCAATGATGACTACAACCATCATTATCACTACAATCGATTAACATAATCTCATAATCGATTTCGAACAAAAAAAAAACCTATAAAAAACTTAAAATAGAGCATGTCAAGTAATATTTTATTTTACGTAACTATGGTTGTAACGATCCTAAAAAAACCAATGTTGAACTCTCGAATTTCATCTTTTTTGCATGATATTACTGCACAAGGAACACGCTTAAAAATATTGCTTATAATTTTTGCATCAATTATATGTTCCGGTAAAAAGACCGTTGTTTTAATAAGAAAGGGTCAATACTACAATAATTACAAAGATGACTATATAACGTCCGATTGTTACCACGAAAAAAACACCTGTGTCACTTGTTAACCTCCTTAGCAAAAATTGTCATGAGCGAAAACAATTAGCATAACAACTAACTCATTGTAAATAATAATTCGCCGTCTGAAAGGAACATCAAATTAATACACGATTAAAGACCACCGACATCATGCTACGAAAAATAAATATACTATGACATATCAATATACATATATACAATTAGGGGAGTTTTCAATTATACGGTAAACATTTATCGACTGCTCAGAGAATATTTATAAATTGTCTTGATCTTTAAACATAAAGATTAGGTTTATCAAACAGACACAAGCTACATGTTCTAGCAAAGCATAGCACTCGATTATTCGATTCGATTTCATATCGATCGATGTGTAATTAATCATTAACTTGCACTCAAATTTAACAATAAATATACAGTTAAATCCATGTTGTTTCATCCATCTAAATAAAAACTCCACTACCGGTAGCTGTACCAGCCCTAGCTTACGACAGATCTTATAAGTATGATAGTTATGTGGATGGAACCATGTATGGCTTCCGACACTGATCTTGGGCTCCCCGAAGTTGTTCATAAAACTTTTATTAATCCATAAATACGGTTCTTTTGTTCAAAAGTAATATTGCAATTTATTTATAAATATCAAGTTTTAATTTATAATTTGACAGAACAGAACAGAACAGATTCATCGTAATATTCTAGCAGTTACAGACATTCTTCATAATCGTAAAATGCATAGAATATCTTACATTCACGGAATCATAAAGATGCCGTCTCATAAAATATTCTCTATGTATTTTAATCAGTTATGAGCTCTTAACGGTTTGCACACTGAACATCTGCATTATTCGTTACATAAAAGTATAAATTATTAGTAAAAAATGAAATTAGTTATTAATTTACAAATTAGTAACCAAGCAAAAGAAATCGCCGCGTGCTGGAAGCCACATAAGTCTTACTTAAGCAGAATGGGATTTACTCGTCTTACCGATTCATCACTGGCTTTAACTATCACAAAAGGAATTAAATAATGAAAATAACTAGTAATTCCTAACATAAAGATCTGAGATTGTAAATCATACCTTTCACTAGTTAAACATATCACTTTATAAACACTATTGAGAGTTTCATATATTTTGAATACAAATATTTCGATTGTTATCTATGAACTAAATTATTCGAGGCGATATTTGAATCCGTCGCTGGTACAATATGATACTCGTACGGTACATAGAATTACCCTTCAACAATAAAAATATATACATAAAGGATTGTTCAACGATGAACAGTAATACGAAAAAGTTATTAGTGTATCCTTATTTACAAATAGCTTAATTCGCTGAAAATGCTGGCCGATTCAACACGTAAGGTGCTTTTACTTGATGATGATATCGGCCAATCGTTTAAAGAAGATACTACCGTTAAACGTCGAAGCACGCTATCTGTATACTACCGTACGAGAGTAATTCTATGTGCCTAACGCGTGTCCTAAGAAATAAATGATGCAATGCGAGATCGTTTTAAAAGAGCACTCCTCACTTACCGTAAGCACTAGATTATAAGTATACCTAGTCAGTATCAAACTAATTACTCGTAATTCTTAACGCGTAAAGTGTTTTCTTTGGATCTGTTGTGGTTTCGTGAAGATTGTGATTGCTATGTGGACATCATGTTTGTTTGGAAAGCGTTGGGTACGATGTCTATGGATTGCCCGGAGGCTATCGAGTCCGGGCTTTGGAGGGAGGCGCTGTACACTGGATTCATGGGAGTAGTCCCGCCCGCCTCGAACAATGTGCTGTCGTACACACTGTTGCTCTGCTGAGGACAAATTGTGTTCACAACAAACAGTTTTCTTGTTATTGATACAAACTTAACATCCGTTAAATGGTTTTCTTTCTGATTTGAAGTAATAACAACGAACTAATAATAACAAGTGGTAACTAACAAAGCATCTTCACATCTATAACTACCCTCAAACTGAACTGAAAGAAGACACATCACTCAGTTTTTATACAATCAGCTTATCTATTTTCTTTTATGAACACTACGTCTTACACATTCGGCAGCCTTGACCATCCTTGACAATTCAGCGTTTTTTCCTTTTAATTTTTTGAATATGCGCAAATATTATAATTATTTTTATGACGCATTATTATTGCCAATACCAAAATATATTTTCTAATTGTATTATTGCTAGCAGAACGAAGGTATTTTTGGGAACAATCTTCGATGTATTGACTGACGGATATGAAACACCTCATTTCTAACAAACGTTGGCCTGATCAAATAATGCAATTACTCTTCACTTCACTGAAGAATTAACAAATGTGACGATCACCGTTCACAGACAAACTGTACAGAGAGTACGTTATGAAATTAAATTTGTATGAGACAATACTGGACGTGGTAAAGATGCTTATTTAACTTAAAATTATTCACAACCGAACTAATAATAATCAAGTCGACTAGTAAATTACCTTATGATACATTCAATAAATTTAAGTTACCATCATTTTATAATTGGCATATAAGGAAACGCTACATCAGTGGCAAATCAACCAAAGATCTAGCCATGTAAGGGTGCTCTACTTACACAGAATTTTTATTCACCTAAACCTCACATGTGAGCTTCCGACGCATTTGGAGAGCAACCGGGATCTAGAACGGACGCATCGCTGTCCGTCCGGTTAAGGTAGATGATTTCTTTCATCACAACCTCTCTCTGTGTGATGTGATACTGTCTCACTACAGGATTCTGACCTCTTTTAGGACAGGAGAGGTTAAGTCCTCTACCAGAGTCCAATCAAGACCGATCAAGATCAAAGTTCGGTTTTCACAATCATTTCACATCTGGATTCCAAACCAATAACTTTACTTACAAGCGCCATTTAATCTGACAGGAGCCTAACACTAACAGATATACTGTAATGAGCCGTCAATGGTACACGTACCTGATAAATATAGTCAGAGTCTGTTTTAAGAGAGCTGAAACTCTGCTGGTGAGGCAAAGACACTTGATCGTCGTCCATGGGCTCATCCATCTGAGCCTTGTACGAGAACATTATGCTTGGTTGCGAGACACTGCAAGCAAACAGAAAATTTTATTGGTACACAATAAAAATAACTTTATCAAATGATCATCCGTTTCTTGTAATCTGGCTATCCCTTATAGCTGATTCATTACACGTTAATTTTATATATGAATGTACTTAGCGCTATCTAACTTTAGGAAGCGTTCCTTTATTGGTCTCAGAGGTGGAAATAATATAAATGTTTGTTTATTGAAACGAATAAGTTAATATAATTAATAAGTTAAGTAAAAGATAGGAACTGTTTGTATAGATGAGGCCAAATTTAACGAACTATACTAAGTTCGACCACGGTTACGGGCACGCGGGACGAATGGTACGCATATATTCTACTCTTTTTTTTAAGGATACCAAATGGCACGAAATAAGACTTTATAATTTGTGGTAATTCCGGATACACGTTTCAACCCGCACTCCCCTTCATGCCAGACACGTCTAGACGTCTCGGTTTTGTCGATAGCATAAAAGGCTTCTTTATACTGTACTAAGGATCGATAAAAGGAATTTCAAGATACTGTATAAGTTGTGCTACGTGTTTTTTGCAGGCTTTTGGGTTGGACATAAATGAAAACTGATTTTGGGGGTCGACCCCTAGTAATATTGTTTTTTAGGCTTTTATAAGTAAGTGGATGCTGGTGCAGTTTGAAAGTATTTTGTTATGGGTGTCCGAAGTATGACTTCATTTTGAAAAAGGTGTCAGGGTTCTCTTGCCCAAAATAGTTTGGAAATCCCCGATCTACACCTTCACGCAAAACAGCTTTTAATATAAAAGCTATAGTATATGGTGGATGTAGTAAAGTACCTTATGATTACTTTGTATAAATAATAAGAGAACCAGTTCAAACAGATTCCAATCTTATTTCTTAGCCGACAACTCATCGATAATGATCCTAATCGATGGTATTTAGTGTCAATCAAATATAACATGACCGCTCTGCTCCACTCACCTAAAGAACTCGCTAAGGAAGGTATGATACACAAGCGGCGTGTACAGGGAGAAATATATCCACGTGGTGACGTCAACGACACACAGCCCCGACTGCATGGAGCCCCACATGAGTAACGCCGCACCCACCGCCTGAGTCGTGTCGAGCAAAGCGAGCAACATCACATATAAGTAGAACGATAGTTTCGCTGAAACCAACAAAAATTAATAATTAAGTTGAAGCACCTTTGCAGAATCGGTCTGGGAACACCTGCAATTTTGCCCTAGAACAAATTTTACTGGGGTGAGTCCATCAACGTCTGCTCATTAAACTATTTGGGCTGGGGTGGCACCAGCAACACTGAAGAATCTGACCTCACACATGTTGGTTTATGCATCTTATGCTTCGGTTCAAAGTGTGTTGATCGATATTTACCTCCAAAGTTGAAACCTCACACAAAACTTAAACAGGATTATCACTTTATAGAAAAAAAATAAGATCAAAGCATTCATTCATAACCTACTGTTATTGAAATTATATCTTAAACTGTTTTCATAGAAAAAAATTGTGATAGATAACGTGACCTTACGTCTTGCTTTCAGTTTGACAGTTCTACTTTTCAATTATATGTTGTCCCGTTGTCTCCAAAATACAAAAGATGTCTTGCTATGACAAAAGCATAATAGTAAGTGATGTTTTATTCACAGACCCACTTACCTGCTTTGTTAAGAAAAATTGCTTATCATATTTTTACAATTACTAAGGACGTCCTGCCTTACAGTAAAAATAAATGGTCACGTTACTTATGGACCAACTCATTTATATAATCGAACTCGTACTCGTTTCGCTTCAGAAAACCTACCCCTTACGTTTAAAAATAGGACCCGTACTATATTAAGAATGAGTTTTTGTAGTTCTGTGAATTAGAAACATATTGATCTATTACAATAGCTGCAGTCAGGCAGTCTAAACTATATTTACTGTCCTCTTAATAGAATGTCTATAGTAAATTTTACTTCCTATCTCGCGGAAATAACTCTTTTTCCAGGGATTAAAAGTATCCTAAATAATATAAGTTACTAATATTTGCAGTATCATCGAAATCTGTTCAGTGATTTTAGGGTAATGCGTAGTCAGATAGAAAGATAAACAAACATTTCAAAAAACTATGATTTGAACTCTATATCGATAACAAGACATAACTACACTTTCCAAAATAATATTTAAAGTACATATTTAGCCCCCTTACATGTCCATAGGATCAACTTATTACCGAAATACTTACCTAAATCAGTTCGCTTGCAATTAAAATTAATATGAATGATGATTTCCTGCCCAATTTAACAAAAATGCATGGTAATAATAATATAAATCAAACTTAGAATGTTAGTGTTCCATTGATCGAAAAAAACGAGATCAGATAGATCATGCATAAGGTGATTGTTACTGCGCGACTTAAAATAAGTTAGCTAAGAAATGTGAGTCAGCCACGAATCAACAATGAAGGTAGATGTCGACAAACTTGTGTTTAGTGGAGGCCATGCCAGACGTAGGATCGAATAATTATGCTCCTCTAATTCTTTAACCTATTATTATAATAGGTTCGTTATAAACAAAGTAATTTTTGAACTTTGCCATTTAAGTCTAATTCATTACTTAGAATAATTTATTATGGCATTAAATAATTGAATTACTTGCTTACTTGCTTAATTGAGATTATCAAAAAGTAATTAGAATACCATAAATATTAATAAATATTATCCACTATCTAAATTAATTGCAGTATGCTATTAATAAAACAAACACATATAAAACATTTATATGGTTATTACTCATTCATACAAGTGCCTTACATACATAATACGTATACGTAAAATGCAGAACAAATAACCATAAAAATTGGGCGTATATATATAACCAAATTTATATCATGTACACATTCAACGGTTATAAAAAATGGCATGACATGCCGCGACCTCGTTCGGTATTCACTCTTACACATATATATATACAGCCTGTTCCGGAATAATCTACTTTTCAAATTGTAACAGAATTTCCTAATAAGTGCCTTGGTTCCAGAGATTACGTACGCATACGAAAAACTCACAAAATTCGCACTCTCTACGGATACGGAATAAGGACATTTTCATTTATTTCATAAAATCCTAAAAGATATAACCTCTTTGCATAATACAAAATAGAAAGGTGCTTAATAAGTCATTTAACACAATATACCAGCCAGATTTGAAATACGACACTTTTTTATAGATCAGTTATCAATGTCACTCACTTTTGCTAAATGACCTTAACTTACTTGAGTGAAGAATTTCTGTGGTTAGATATTCAAACTATGAAGTGATTTGTCAATAAGACATGTTGCGTTTAAAAACATTATTATAATGTACTCATGTTGTTTATCAATACAAAGTAACCGACTCATCAATTTTATTGTTTGCAATGTATATACAAACCTATATCAAGTATGTACATACCTTCATCTACACCTACATCATACTTTCCTCTTATATCAGTTAAAACTGTCTGTTTACATTAGCTATAAATTATATTTGAAATAATGGCTATACATATTTTTTAGCAAACAGGTAGATGGTTTAAATCTATATATCATTGGTTCAATACAAGGACTATCAAAAATAGTTTTTAGACTTGAAAAACTTATGACGGTAACATAGTCGAATATGGCTCCGACATCAAAAGTAAACACGATCTAGTTCAATTTGCATTATTTTATTTGCAACGTTTTGTAATTCAATTACATTAATTTGATTATTATCTTATTTACTTGAATGGATAGCACAGCTGGCGTCATGGTCAGACATCTTCGCGGGCGGATAATTGTGTTATTCCAGCATAGTAATGTTTCCACAAGAGTTCACTGTTTGAAAAATTAATCCAAACGAACGCCCGTCTTCCCTATGGCGGGTCGCATCAGATGTAGACTTAGAGGCCATTAGGACAAAGTCAGCCTCGGGTGGTGTTTAGTGGGTAGGCCCCTAGGTTTTTTTGGGTGTCCCACATAACCAGCGCTGCCGGCTGCGCTGGTATGCTATGAGCATTCAGCACCCCCCTTCCGCGCATTTCCGGAGGGTAGCCCTTTTTCCAATTGTCTGGGCGCAAAAAAAAAAACGAAACGTGTAACAGTTCCTAGCAGAGAGATACTAGTCACCAGGACAGTTGAAACACAAATGCGTCCTGCCGTAGCACCTGCGCCTTAGCTAGGCTCTGAGGTAGAACGAGTTGTCGTGCAGAGTCATAATGACGGTGCTGCCATTACCGCAATATATACTTTATCATTTAAGCGAAAAAAAATATAAATTTATAAATAATAAACATAAATACATTTCTTACTTATGCAACAAAAAGGCAATATTAATTTCCTATTGATGACCACAATAATTGTACACACCCAAGTTGTTGGAAGATCTATATAACAGTTAAACCAGACCGGTTTATATATCAGCGCACTACCTTCTATTATAGGTTTAAAAAAAATTCAAAACCACGAAAAACAAGATTATTACAGTCTACACTATATTAAAGTCCGTATCGACACATTTGAATAGTTGCCAATCTTACAGACTAAGTGTGCAAGGGGTTAGAACTTTAACATTAGTTACAACGGATGATAATGTTACAAAGAATAATTCTAATTAGTTGTATTTATCAGTTTAAATCTTACTAAATATACTCACTATAATATATAATATTTTAAATAGCAATCCCAACTGAATAAGTGAAAAATCATGGAGGGGCTTAGCATAAACCAATATTTTGTATGTATTTGAAATGAATATTCAAGTAATTTGTAATAACACAAATCAACTAACAACTTTCAAGTTGAAATAAAAATTGTTAAATGTACTTTGTTAAACTCATCATCAATATTGTTGGATTGTTGAACAAATAGGAGAATCCACTTCTTAATAAACAAAAAAAATTTACAGTTAACTTTAGTAGGAATGTGATAGCTACTGAGACAGATAAAGAACATTACTACCCTTTATCAATGTCACGGTAAACTTAGTGTTCCAGAGTCCCACGATCACCAACAGGAATTCACCCAATTTTTTTTTTTTATGTTAATAGCCGACAAACGAGCAGACGAGCCACCTGATGGTAAGTGGTCACCGTCGCCCATGGACATCAGCGAGACCAAAGGTATCACTGATGCGTTGTCGGCCAGGAAATGAGAAGAAGGTTAGAAAGAAGGTACTGGCTCTCAAGCTCCGAGCCGAAACACGACGAGTCGTTTGGCGGCTGACTCAAGCAGGAGGGTGCTAGCTAGCCAGGCAGGCTTCACGGAAAGATAATAATACCACTAATAATATTAATAACTTAATAATAATACTGATAATATAATCTTCACGCGGAGCCCTACCACCAAGCAGGCTGGCTTCTGTCGCCTCTTGCGACACCCTGTTCTGCCAGCGTGGGATTGGGGGTAGTATTCTAAGCCGCCCCTAGTGTTTTAGCAGTATGCAATGTGAGGAAAGAAAGTTGACTTGGATTAAAGAATGCATGTAGCCCTATGACCAACCATATTACACATAGATTACATTACTACTAACCCATCCTCACTTTGTTCTGAAAAAATTGGCAGAAACAGATCCTGAGATGAACAGAATCCTAATTTTGACCCAAAATATATGTTCCAAATATGCCAAGAATCATATAATCTGCTCAATGATTTTAATGTCATATGAGATAAAACAGACAACATAGATAAGAAAGACCAAGAGACCGACATCACTATTCTAAAATAACTATATACAGGCCTCTATATTGATAACGAAATATACCTAAATGAAAATTTTCAATACATCTGATAAACAGGTGTATACTTTAGTATAGTTATTGTGATTTGTAGGAACAAATCTTATAAATTCACAACATTTGTCCAAAATTTATTGCTTAATTTAACAAATGAAGATAACACAAACAGTAGATTGCCAATACTTTATTTTTATTAAACTTGATAACTGACAGTGTTATCAGTAATGTGAGAAACAGAAGTCATAATGCCAGGCTGATGTTTAAATTTTATATTGATATTGAGCATCACACATTGTATGACTACCATTAATAGAACTACTTTCTACTTAATGCTACTCATGATAATTAAAGTGATTTTAAATAATTTCAAATATAAATTGCAAAAGTATACAGTATACAAACTGCAATGTACTAGCTCTTAACCCCATTATTGGTAAACTTGAACACATTTAAATTCATAACTAATTCCATAACTGTTATGTGGGATTTAAGCAGTCAACTTCCCTGTTACATCTTTTTATTTCATGTAAATTTATCTTATATACAGAAATTTTCTGAAAGAATTTCGTAAGGTGTTCTTAACAATAATAATTTAAAAATAACTAATGCCTGACTAGGAAATTTGAAAATATTTATCTATTAGGATTACATTCTGCGTATATAATATGCTGGCTTCGACAAGGCTGAGACATAAAAATATATGTAAATATACCTATGTGCTTACAGTCTACGAATAGCAAGTCAAACTTGATACTTACTTGGTAATGCCAAATACTCTCTAAGTGGTATCCACGGCAGTAGTAGTATTATGAAGTAAATAAGGGCAAAAACTAGTGATGATGTGAACCAGAAGAGCATGCCTCCATGTCCAAACAAATCATAGTCTCTGGTGTCGATGTGGAACATGTCATCAGGCATTACAATCTCCAAAGTCCCTTGCGTTATCGTGAATGCAAGGGATATAAGTGAAGTGGCCAGTAACACATATCTTATACTGCTACGACTATCCATATGACCTGGAAAATGAAAAGATTACTCACTTACAATGTCAACATAACCCAGTTGATTGCAATCCAGGGTTTCATCCCATTAATAGCCCACAACAGAGCAGAGGTATCACCATATGATTGAGGATCTCCAATATGGATTGGTAGAATAATACAAAGCATAAAATAAAACCATTATTATACAATTTCTGTTCACTCTTAAAATAAGTAGCAAGTGGAAAGCAATATTATGTACCAAATATAAGAGATTTGCAAAACATTACATATTGTTGATAGTATCAGGCATTACTTTGTGGAAATTCATTGTTATTAAATTAGTATTAATTTACTTTGCAACAATCCGCAAGCACAATGTTTGAGGGTATATACTTCTATACATGTATAAAACCTCCCTCCCTCCCTCCTAAGAAAGCAAACATGCATTTATGATAAATAAAAGTATATACCAACATACAGACTGTCACCAACAACCATTAACCACAAAGTCATAGAGTCATAGAAACTCGTAGAAACTGAGGATGCTCTGTTTCGGAGGGAAAACATGAGTTGGTGACAGTATGTATGCTGGTATATACTTTTATTTATCATAAATGCATGTTTTCCTTTGGAGGTTCTATGCATGTATAGAAGTATGTACCATCATACATTGTGCTTGCGATTGTTGCAAACTAAATTAATACTTATTTTAAAACATTATAAACCGCTACTTATGTAAAAATAATTGTTAATGTCATATTCCATTGCCTTAAACTTAATTTTTATGTGATGTATTTATGGCTGTCAACATGTGAATGTGTTCTTAATTGAGCTCACTCTACCACCTGGAACTACTTCTTCTGGGGCAGGATTGCAGTTATTTAAAAAAATTAAAGACAATAATATAAAATAAACATAATGGAACTTACCGAAAGCTAATCCAAATATGACAACACTCATCTCTGTGGCAAGCAGAAAAAACCTTACGGTGACCCATAATATTTTATCTACCAGTCCTCCCAAAGGCATAGCAGCATTCACAGTCATTGACACCGCACAACGCACCAAGCTGATGATCACATTGCCCCACACCAGCGAATAGAATGTCAGAAATATAGGACTACTTGTCGCCCGCAGCTTTAATTGAGCCTTATTAAACCTTACCACTAAGAACAGCACAAATAACGCATTAGGTATCAGTATTATTAAATCCCAAATGCGAACCCTGCAAATAATACACCAATCATGAACACTTAAAGGTAAACAAGGTAAACTAGATATTGCCACCAAGCAATACACTCCATCAGCCTTTACCTTGAGTTATTTATCTCGTAATACAAAACGTATTTACAAAATGTATCCTCCTTAACAGGGGGTAGATCGGACCCGTTGATCCCGTACATTTTTATTTGTTTCAAAATATTGCCATTTAGTGCTTTAGTACAAAATTGGTCGAACTGTCGTACTAATGGTTAGCATGATCTTTATATATGCTATATTTTTGAATGATCGAATCAACTGTTTTTATATTACAATTTACGTCAGCTGGGCTCGCACATTATCAAATCATACGTTGTTCTTGTCCTGATGATACACTAACTTATTCACTTTCTAATCCAATTTAAAATGACGACATCAAGAAATAATGAACACCAACAATAAATGAACACAGAACGAACATTGAACAATCAGTAATTCACAGTAAATGATCACTGAGTTAGCTGCAGAGGTAAGTTGTAATCGCTCATTCTAGGGATGTAACTAATATACAAGTAATAGATAACATAGCAGTAACAATATTATTAAACGTTACCAGTTTAATATTCCAATTCTAAATATTGTACTAGGTAACCCATAAAAAAATTAAATTATTGACACAAATTGGTTATTTTATCAAATAAGTCAATAATCATTTAATGATAATAATTAGAGAATAAATATTAAAAATTGCTTACAACTACCATTTAATTATAAGGGTTTATGCAACAAATATGATTAATTACCAAGTAGAATTACAAGAAGTCAAGACAGTTACTTATTTAATCAGATTTACAATGATTAATTTTAATTATAACCCTTGTTATTTAAAAAAATAAATTCTTTTAAAAAATACCAAGCTATCAAATATTCTAGGAATTTGAAATTTTCATATAATTTATAATAATATCGACATGTACTAAAACTTCGTCTTTTTATGATTTCAATTTATGGTTACAAATTATTTAATCGTCTATAGTCAACAAGTAAAAAATGACACTGACAACACAAATGTCAAACGACAACCCATTTATTACTGTCCAATGACAGACGGACCCATCAGCTAGAAGGAATCATCATCACATCAGCGTTTTTTTTATTTATTGTATTGCCGTGACGTGGACCATTTGACTTAAATTGCTATCGAACATTACTTCACCGGTATCAGTTGAAATTCACGCGCGGAACGATAGCAAATCCGATTACATCTGTAAGGGGATTATTATCATAAGTCACACATTACACCGCAAACATTTTAAGGAAGAGGACGAAAGTACTTGTAATGATGGGCAGTCTAACGACGGTTATTGGTCTTCTGTTCCTCATCTCCACCGCTTGGTCAGATGATTCCCCAAAAGGACCTAAAGTTACTCATAAAGTAAGTTCTAAGTCATGTTAACTTTGTTTTAGTCTACTGACCTATATACCTAGATAATTATTTACGAAACACCAAAGTGGGACCGCGCAATGGGGTTAATGACCTTGTAAAAATGACGCTTCAAGCCCTGTTTCTACTGCCTTTGTTCTGAACTCATCCTTTCCTGTGTAGTGCACCTTTGTTGCTTTATTTTTAATTTTCACTTTATTTAGTATTTTAAATGTTTAGTATAATTATTTCTTCTGGTACAAGCTCTTTTATTCTAATATAATTTATGTAAAAATCGATTTGTTATTTTAGTTTAATATGTAGGTGGGTAGACATTCATAATTTTGTTGTTATACCCTTTAATATATAGTTCAACTTTAGATAGCCTCTTTTCTAAATAAATAAATTACCATAAAATTTGATACTTAAACAAAAAAAAAATCCCTTCTGTTTTTTAATAAAACACAGAATGCTTTTCAGTTTGTTAGAAACTGGTAATTGTTTTATAATGTTTTGTTTTATCAAGAAGTATATATTACATTAATGGGACCTAAATTTAGGTCACAGTTTTGTAAAGCCATGTCAGATGACAACCCATGTAATTTTAAACATGGCTATGGTTGCAAGATAATTGTCTTTAAACCTTTTGCATCATCTTTCCTTCTATAAATTGGAGAATTGGTCACGGAAATATTTGTTAAATCATGATAAAAACATTTACATACATTTTTGTTATTGCATTAATATGCAGGGTTATTTAAAAAAATCATAAACTATCATTTAATATTATTTTTAAATGCAATTAAGTTATTCCAGGTACAGCTTAGCTACATGATTCTCTCCTCTCAATAATCTGACCTTAATAAAAAAAACTATTTTAACAAAATTGTAATAATACATAATAATAGTAATTTATGATCTCAACCTACCAATCATGTCTAATTATTTCCTAAAATGGGACATAGGATACAAAATTGAAGATTATCTTTAATTATGAAATTTCTGCTATCAGGTCAAATTTGATATTACCATGGGGGATGAAAAAATTGGAACTATCGTAATTGGTCTATTTGGCAAGACTGTGCCCAAAACTGTTGAGAATTTCTTTGAGTTGGCTAAGAAACCTCAGGGTGAAGGCTACAAGGGCAGCAAATTCCATAGAGTCATTGATAACTTCATGATACAAGGAGGCGATTTCACAAAGGGTGATGGAACTGGAGGTAAATGTCATTTGAAAAATTACTCTTTATTTAAAAAAAAACTCATCCCTGATTTTTATGGAAATTTCATGTTTTAAATTTTATTTAATTCATACTTAATACTACAAGGCATATTAAAATTATAATATGTACGTGGTGTTTTCTTCTTTACTATAAACTTTAATATTACACACTAAATGCCATTGTATACTACTTTGTGTATTATTATATTAGATTAAGTCAAAAAAATTTTTAATTAAAACTAAAGTCACATTCTGTACATGAGTGATACATATATTGATAAAGTTATCTGAACAAGTTCCGAGATAAATAGGATTGTTGAAGACTTATCTGTTTAGCTTTTATATAATTGTTACAAAATCTTACATTTTTAATTTTTCAAATTAGGTCGTAGTATCTATGGTGAAAGATTTGAAGACGAAAACTTTAAGCTTCGTCATTATGGTGCTGGCTGGTTATCTATGGCTAATGCTGGAAAGGATACCAATGGGTCACAATTTTTCATCACCACCACCAAGACACCTTGGCTCGATGGTAGACATGTAGTCTTTGGCAAAATTTTAGAAGGCATGGTATGTACTAATTGGATTTTGACATTTTTATTGATTATAAAAACTTAAGCAGTGGTAGTTCTCTTGCAAGTAAAAGCTGTGTAACATAGTTTTCTTTATATTCTATGAAACTAGAATTTCAAATTTGGTTTTAAACAATGATTATATTTTTTATAAAATTTATTGTGTCCACCTGGGTATTCTCATTTGGAATGTCATATCACTTTTTCCTGAAGCAAATGCTGATCCAATGTCTTTTATATTACAGGATGTTGTTCGCAAAATTGAGAAGACAGTAACCGGAGCCAACGACCGTCCAGTAAAGGATGTTGTCATTTCTGATACACACACTGAAATTGTTGCTGAACCATTCAGTGTCTCAAAAGACAGTGCTCAATAAAATAAATGTTATTAAGTTTTATTTTTATGTCATTTTATATAATTTGTAACAATAATTTAAGTCAACAAGTTGATATTTGTCAAAATATGTGAAAATTACTGAAGCAGGGTAACAGTTATTTTCCCCTCCAATTCAATAAAATTTTGAAATCTAAACTATGAAATAAAAGAAAGTGTCCATACTTAAGCAAGATTTTTTATTTCATTTAAACACTTTTCAGCTTCTTCTTTAATGTCTTTATTTTTAACAGTGACCCCAAGTTTCCAACCATAACCACAGGATTTCCTTGCTTCGTTTATTAAATCCTTTTTCATGTAAGCTCTACCTAAGTTAATATAAAAAGTTCCCAAGTCATTCATGTCTGATAATTCTGTACCAAGCTCTATGGCTTGTTTGAAGTATTCAATGCTTTCATCAATTTTACCGATTCTATTGCATATAGTTCCTATATCATTAAGTTGTATTATAATGTGTTCTTGATCAAAGTCTGCAATATTTTTCATTCTATTGTAAGCACTTGTAATAAAGTTAAGTCCATGTTCCAACTGATTACAATCAAGATATAAGCGGCCATACCAATCCTCAACCATAGCAATCAGTTTATTTACCTCTTCATTAGGGTTCTTTGAGTAGTTATTGTTTAGTTTTTCTAAACACCATTCATAACCCAGCTGTGCTGTTGTATGCTCCTTCTGTTTATGACTAATTCTAGCTAGTTTAGCACTTATGTGTATTACTCTGAGGTCATCCTCTGTAGCACCATCTGTCATTAACCTCTGGGCTACGGCGATAAACAGGTCCTTTGCTTTGTTGTACTGCTCTGTCTCTAGTGCCAAATTGGCCATGACATCATATATGTAAGTTACACCAAGCTGATGATTAATTTGTTGTGCATTTCTCAATGCTATGTGTAGCAGTTGTTCTGCCTTATCATATTCACCTCTGTTAATAAAGAGTATACAGTGTTTGATAGTCATTATTAACTCATCTTCAGCACTCAATTTCTTTTCGAATCCAAGAAGTGTAAGTATTGAAAAGCCAAGGGTGCAAGGAACAGTAAAACTCTGGCGATAATTTTGTTTACAAACTAAGCTAGGAACTGGTCGATATTTTATTTTAACCTGCATTAGCCTCCTGAAGAAACATCTGTATTTTGAAGACATATCTGAAGTAACTATAACTTCAAGAGGTTATATAACCAATTTTTTTTTGTCCTTGACGAAGATATATATTATCAGTAACAATTAGGTGTGACTAACATATTGCCCCCAATAAAAGACAACCACTAATACTACCGTACATTTCCAAAAATGAAATTTACAATAAATACCATAAAATTCACTTTAAAACGTTTGCAATGCAACCAATTATGAACCATATGTCAATATCAATAGGTTGTCATATTCATCACAGAAAAATAAAATTTCATTGTAACTGTCAATAATGTCAGTTTTCTTGTGTATTCCTTTCACAGAGTACCACATATATATATGTAATATTGTACTGGTAGTCGTAGCACGGACATATAAACACACTGTAAAGAAGCTATTCACTTTCATTAATATTTAGGTATGTAAACTCAATCGCCAATAGGGAATACATCTGAAAATAAGATAAAAAAGTTGAATTTACTAACTCAGGCGAATAATATGGGTCGACGGTTAGCGATGAACCGAGATAAAAAAGCACAGGCGCAGTCAGAATTAGGTTAGTAATATGACCGCTTATGGCAATCCATCGGTAAATAGGAGTCACTCAAACTTGCGTTTCCATGGCATAACAATTTACAATACTTGGGATGGTAACTAGTTAATTTTGAATTTTTTAGTACAGTGCACACAACACCAAAGTAGCTTTATAAACTACGCCCCAAGCGATTATTTATAATGTATAGCAAAATGTCACTTGTAATCTTGAAATATTCCCGCGGTAAATAGAATTTAATTATAAATCTATTAATATCAATAATTTTATATTTTGAGGTCGTAACAATAGCAACGATCGATCAGTACAAATGACGTGTTTGCGATATAACGTTACGCCTACTGTATACATATATGTAGAGAATCCGATAATTTTATATGATGTATGCGTTTTACCTATGTATATGTTTTATCTAGTATGGATAGTGATCCATCTTTATAACCTATAGTCTGAGCGAATATTTTTCACGTCTACAACGTGAAAAAGAATATACCAATTATTTTTATAACCTATTATGTATTATATATGTAATGGGACCGAATCTGTTCATCGTATATTTTAATATTTTAATTTAGGTAGAGTTTATTATCAATATTGAGGCGGAAACATATTTTTTGAAATTTTCGTTTGTCATCTGTCTGAATACTAAAACTACTGAACAGATTTACATGTTTCTTGGTATAGTTATTTGGAACTTATGTTATGAGTACATAATACTAATTTATGGGCATCATGGAAACCTTTCGTCCCTAAAAATGAATTGCTCCCATGGGATTTCCCAAAGTTCCCACGAAATTTCAGAGCTGTTACCAGTTTACAAATATACTTACAGTTTATCAACGTTTTCGATATTACTATCAACGTATCGAAGGGCTCCGCGTCCACCACTGTCGTTACATCGATTAATCCATTGTTCAGTGGGCGTTGCAAATGTACTTGAATTGAACTTTGGAATTATCTGTTCTCGAGTTTCTATAGTCGTCTTTGGAATTTCGTTGTCTATTCGTAACGAGTTTTCTGATGTTGTATTAAAATCTTCACTGAAATGTATTGGACCTTGTAAGCGATGTAAGGAGCTTCTGGTTCCTTCGATCCACGGGTCCAACCCCCCGCCCTTGGTGATGGAGCACCCTGCTGATATTCAATCGTAGTCTTGGAAAGCTAGTTTAAAAGTGGGTTCTCAACTTCCTACTTGGCCATCAACTTGTCGGTGATACGGATATATGTTCCGTGACTGCTGATCGCTCACCATCATGCTAGCTCATTTGGTCGTACGCGAGCTATTGAGTTAAAAAATGAATACATTTTCTTTTGTCGTAATAATATTTGTACTTACACTGAGCTTTGATTTCGTCGCTTTGGCTTTTGATTTAAATCATGGTCCTGAAGGAGACCTGAAATAAAGACTCATTTAAACAATGTATGAAATAGTAGGCGATTGAAATGAAATGAAATAATATTTTATTCGAAGTTGGTTTTTACAAACACTTACAAATCCCTACCGTGAGTGGTCTCGGAAGAAGAAGCGGCCAGAAACTCCCGAGGAGTTTATTTCCTACTCACAGTTGCAGAACGAACTTAAACTGGCTTAATAAGAATGCCACTTAAAACACATATTTATTTACTTACCATTGAGTACCGTTTTCTGATATTCATTGGTTTGACTTTGTGTTTTACATAGATTTTTATTGTTTGAATTTTGATGAATACTTTTATTGTCTTTAACCTGCCAATAATATTTATGTACATAAGTTAAATCAAAATTTAATTAACTTCCGTAGATTCTTTTTCAGTAGTTATATTTAAATAAATAAATTACGTATTGTCATTGTACTATAAATATATATAAAACACCGATAGAAATAATAGTGTTGCAATTATGAGGTGATTAAGTATAACTTAACTGGATAACTACCACCCCCTTAATACCGACCGTGATGTGTCCTGCGGGGCCCCGCTTAATTTAAAAAAAAGCACAGCTCAACAGAAACTGCATAACAAAATAGAGTTATATAGGGTTGCAAACTTTTGTATTTATATAGTTGAATAAGGCAGTTTAACTTAAATCATTCATGGAGCAATTGTGTTTCTAATGTGTTAAAAGCAAAATAGTCTAAGCTACCTTTCCCTGTCGCCCCTTTATTTTCCTTTTATTGTTTCGCCATTTTTCTAGCGCTGCTTGTTGCGCCCTTTTCAGATAACAGAACTCCGAATACCATTTACTGTGCAATAATATTTCATCTAATTTTATACCTGAAGTTTAAGGAAACAGTTTAATATCTTAAAAGTGATCTGTGCCAGAAAATTGACTGAAATCTAACGACGTATGAGTATACAGAGTGAGTGATTACACGAACACCACGCGGCGACCGGTAAGTCGTTGAATGCCGATTTCCGGCTTGTTTCTTACCTTGAATCTCAATCAGTGTCACATACATTGAGTTTAATCTATGATCATTTTCGCTTACTCTCGTACGTATGGCAGTAACATTGTTTCGGTAACCATTAACGAATATTCGACTAATATACATAAATATATCAGAGATGGTCAGCGAACATAGAATAGTATTCAGGGCTAACAAAGGTCACTAGGGTTTACATAAATATTTTATCAATAAGGTAAATATAATTCACAATAGGCAAGCAACAGACCATAAAAAAGATTTTATTTATCATCATAACTTAACCATGAGAAACTTTTATTAGGTATACGTATTAATGACAGTTTGTTTTAGAAACATTTTTGAAGTGTACAAATTAAAAATGGTCAAATATTCGACCACCTCTAAATAAACAATCAAATAAGTTAGACCCGTTACATATATATATTTTCTTATGAGTTTTTTTAGATTATAATAAGTTTCTCAAGATCGGTATAAAAATCAGGAAGAAATTTTGCATGTTGCTAATAATAATGAAATAATAATTATATAATAGTAAATTATAGTAAAGCAAAGGATATTATAGTATAGATGAGTACATGAATGACAAGGACGCCTGGAGAAAATTAGTGTCGAAACCAGTTCCGCACAGTTTTAAACTTTTGTAATTACCATATGTTGTTTAAAAGATGTGCTGAGGAGTTTCTTTCCCCGTTTCTTCTCCTCATTGTTAAAGCACCTTTTCGAAACGGTGGTAGAAGCAAAAAATGACGTTCATAAGTGTATTTACTGAATACCTATATGATTAAATAATTTTGAATTTGAATAAAATGTAATTCGTGGTCTGTTACTGTGCTATTTGTATATTCGTATCCATATTTAACATGCCAAATTATAAGAAACATCGCTTCTGAGGATGTCGTTACATTTTTCTAGGTTGGCATGCTATGTGTAGACTGTCCATAGAGTAACTTATATATAGGGTAAGACTGTTTGTCTGTTGACTGGAGCGGGCGCGGCCGGCGCTGAAGAATAGTTTAGATATAAATTAGTAAATGGAAAAAAAAAATGCAAATAAAAACTATGTTGTATTTATAAGAAACCTGGTAGATTTAAAATTTAAGTTTGGTAATTTGAATGTTATTATTTTAATATTAATAAAGATATTTTATTAAATTATCACTAATATAAAAAAGTTATAACTTACCAGGGATTTTTCCGTAAACCTCTTCTTTGAATTGAGACGATAATTTACTAGTGCTGATTTCTTTCATATTATTTTTTACGCTCTCAATATCATCTGCGACGTAGAATTTATTCCATATTTGAACAAATATATTGTGATTATATTCATTCCAACCGCCATACCGGTTTTTATTCTTAGACATAAACTCCTGAAATTGTTGGACCTCCTGAAAATTATTTTATCATTTGAGATTTTTGAGTCTCACGTTATTTGAATGAGATTATTTTTATAGAATGTTTCAATTAGATTAGATTGAAGTAAAAAATGAGAAATAAGTTTTAAACTCATGAGTCATTTTTGTACGTGCTTTTTTAAAATACGGAATATTTAATAGTCACAGTACAAAATACTTACCTTAGATTTTAAAGGAGAATTTATCAACAGTCGTATGGGACTAGGAACAACTTCATTGTATTGCTTATTTTGGATTTTAACTTTTGTTTTAGTGTTAATTTTCGGTTTTGATTCTTCGTTCATCTATGTACATAATATTTACTTTAATACAAGGTTATCTCAAATACTTACTGATTTGATATTAGAAAAATGTGTACCTTTCCTTATAGAGATATTATATACTTTTATTATTCTGATACCATGCCCTCGCTTGGCTTCGTAAACCCGGTGCCTTCAATTTCAAAAACAGACAGAAATTCCAAAAAAATAATGTTTGGAATCTATAGCGACATCAAAACCTAACAACACTAAAATAATCAAAAAATATTTAATTTTATTTAATATGTAACCGAGTTATTGTTTTATAACTGATGAAACAATAAAAAACTATTAGTATATATTGACATACTTATAAAATATAATATACAAAAGCGGTGGTATCCCGAACCGGTGTATAGAGGAGAAATATACGAATAAATCAAGTTAAATTGAAGGTGAAGTAATATTTATTTGAATAAAAATTGTGGTAATAACTATCGCTTATAACCTTATCGCGATTAAAACCTACAGTTCAATCTCCTCACGACTAATAGATGCAGTGATGCTGTGTAAATAAGTTTTATTAAAATATAAGTCATACAGGTAAGGCCTGCTAATTTACTTAGCTATTTTATGTAACATTTAGGATACACCAAAATTTTTTAATAATAATATGTACAGAAACCTGTTTCAAAAGCTCCTTTTCTTCTGATTTTAATGATTTCAGTTCTGTGTGGATAAAATCTTCAACTGATTTAAGTTTACCATTTAAACTTAAAATATCTTTTTTAATCTCTTCGATATCTGTAAATCATCGAATTATTTTAAATTAGAAAATAAATAAAATAACATAAACAACCAACACTTAATAATGTACAGAAATACATATACATAGGTATGTTTGTTCATCTTACAGTTCACGTTTGATTAGGTATGTTAAAACTCGTATTTATATAACTGGCTTAAATCAAAAGCTATGGAGCTTTTGATATTTATCAAGTTAATTTTATTGTTGTACCTAATTAAAAAGAAAAACGTTATATTAATTTTAATATAATTCTATTAACTTTACAAACTTTATCATTAATTAGAATCGTTTAAATTGTAAAAATTGTGATTATTGATACGCGGCGCCGGCTGGCGGCTGGTCACGTACTATTCATAAAAAATTAAAATGAATGATTTAGTTAGATACTGATCGAGCATCAAATATGCTGCGATGCGATAGTCTGACCACCGGTTACATCCGATTAATTTTGTACATTTAGTAAGAACCGACGAAAATACAGCATTTTCACGACTATGTCCAAATATTATCTCCAGGATCTCAATTAAAAATATAATTTACATAAATTTGGTTAAAGTACTATTAAAACTCGAACTGGCTAATGGGCATAATGCCGGACACCCGGTTTTAAGAGCAACCATAGTAAGGAACGCTAGTCCAAATACTACGAGATATGTATGTATTAGACATTAGATAGACAGATACAAATAAATAGTCGTGAATAAATATATTTCTTTCTTTCTTTAAAATATCGCCACATATAATACTTATTACGATAGTTTCAATACAGATAGTTTCTTCATAAGCACTTTTTACGAAACTAATTGTTTCACTAACGATTTAATGAAGCGAAACTACATAAGTGGTTATACTGTACTTTTAGCAACAAGCAATTGAATATATACTTAATCGTTACTTCAAACATTTTAATTAATTTTTTTTATTGAAATCTTAAATTAATAACTATGGCCTGAACTTATCAATTCCTATAGTTCTGAATTCATAATGATAAGTATCTAATTATAACAATCTCACCGCGGAATATTTTATTACTTTGATATGTGAGATAACGCAATTACCAAGTTGAGTTTAGGCCAGCTTTGAGACATTCACGGACAGTGGTACATTCAATAGATATTAAAAATGTGTTATTATGTAAATAAGGTTTATAAAAAATATGTATAAAAGGTAGTCGATCGTTTTCAACTAAAACAAATTTGAAATCTAAATGTTTGTTTACATTAAAACAAATACGTTCACGTGTACCATCAGGCAAAACTCGTTTATATCTATACCGTCCATGATCTCGTTTATTTAGCACTGTCCATGAGACAGTGCTTTGACCGCTCGTTGGTCTATTTGATTGCAATAGTTAATTTATAACCCAACACAGTCAGTTTAATAACAATTTACATTAAACGTTTACCGTAAATATATTATGCTACATACACATGTCAAGGAAAATCGAATAATTTTTTTTAATGCTAATAGCCGACAAACGAACAGACGAGCCACCTGATGGTAAGTGGTCACCGTAGCCCATGGACATCAGCAAAACCAATGGTATCACTGATGCGTTGTCGGCCAGGAAATGAGAAGGTAAGAAAGAAAGAAAGTACTGGCTCTCAAGCCCCCAGTCGGAACACGATGAGTCGTTTTGCGGCTGATTCAAGCAGGAGGGTGGTAACTAGCCAGGCAGGCTTCACGAAAAAATAATAATATCAGTAATAAAATCACCAAGCAGGCTGACTTCTGTCGCCTTTTACGACACCCTGTTATGCCAGAATGGGATTGGGGGGAGTATTCTAAGCCGCCCAATACGGCCAAATATATTGTACCAAACTGCACAAACACTAACGATACAATTTTATTAGCATTCGAAAATAAAATAATGTTTGCCGTTATAGCGATAGCAACAAACGCGTAATTTGCTATTTATATTAAGTTTGTTTACAATTTGTGATTTAAAAGCCTGTCTACAGTCATAAATCATCACGATAACACTATCGCAGCAAACATGACAATAAAATTGACCCTATCAGTTCAGTTAGCCTTTAACCAGGGGCGGTCTGAAGGGGGC
>PDGT01000017.1:5674699-5717485 GCA_003671415.1 Megathymus violae | reverse complement strand
CTCTCCCAAAATCGTAGGCGCCTATTTGAAAAACCTCATGAATTCGATTTAAAACCAGTCCGCCATTTTGATTCACCAGCCAGTGATCGAACAGGTGTCAATCAATGAAGTAATTACAATAAAAAAGTGTTTGAAACTAAAGTGTCATATACATATATGTATAATGTATATGTTGTTACGAAGGATCGGCGGAGAGCAATTAAGTCCAGAATAAAAGGTGCCACAAAAACCGGAGTACGTATAAAGTACCTCAAGAACATTAGGCGATTCTTGCCCTTATATCTTGTGCATTAGCCTAAATATAGTAATAGCATGCACAGTTTTTGTTACATGCGTCATTAATTATTCTATGAATAGCAGTATAAACAGAGAGAGAACAGGGCGGCGAGTTTTTTGGTTTTAGAATTCAAAAGCGAAGATTTCTTTCTACGAAGCATCAAAAGCGAAGACTTCTTTCTACCTGCGATCAACGAGTGTAATTGTACCTGTAAATAGTGCTAGGATGTGTTTTGCTAACAGTTTTATAAAGTCTTTGCGGAACTATTTTGGCGTATTCACGAACCCGTGCAACCAGACACAAATTATTGCGTGTAAGTCTAAAGTCGGTGTTACTTTTCATTTTGATTGCGGTTTAGTTATTTTTTTTAAGTATTATTTCTTTGACCTAAAGTATTAAAATAATTTCTTGATATATTCGTTTAAAATTCATCCTAAAATAAGTATCATATACACTATGATTACATAAAATAACATAAAAAAAATAACTGCAATTTCCTACCTCAATACAGCATGGGCTCCAAGAAACCCAACGTGGGGTAGGTCGTAACTTTTATCCATTTGATTCAGGGAAGGTATAGTTCAGGTAAATTACACTGATATATTTTTAATCCACTAAATATACAATAAAATTATAATTTTACATCATACTTACTAATATTTTTTAAATTATCTTCAGTATCACTAGTAGCAAATTTTATATCCTCAAACATGGTTTTAATTTCATGAATACTATTTCTTACTTTAGTAGAGTATGTTTTCCATTTCAGATAGTGATTCGAATCAGTTGTATGATCATTTTGATCTGAATAACATTTTTCTAACGATGCAGTAATAATACTTTCTTGTATTTTCAATCTTCTTAGCTTAGCAAGGACATCAGAAGTGACAACGTTTTCAGTTATCGTTGAAGAACCATATATTCTTTCATTATCCATACCTTGGAATTAAAATTTTATTATTTTCACGATGTATCTTATGTGCTTTGGAAACACCAAATAATGTGTTTCTGTACAATTTTTGATTTAACACAATTGGTTGTCATGGATACAAATGGAACATTTAAGTACTATTCAGCGCATCCCTACTTTAACTGAACTAACAACGGTTATTGTTAACAAAAATTGCTTAAAGTATGCACTTCTAGTTTGTAAAGTGTAGTTAAAGTACGTTATCCAACATCCGTATCTTACCAGCTCTCCTCCTTCAATCTGAATATATATAGAACCTTAGTCTTATTTATTATGAAAAACGATATTATGATTTTACTTTTTTTATTCTGTTGTATAAAAATTTAATTAATTCATAAGTATTGTACGTATTTTAAAATATTGTTTTTAATAGTTAAATTATTTATCTATTGACGATGAACGCCGGCTGCATGCACAAAAAAGCATGACTGAATGTCACGTTCCGCCTGAGCCGAGTGTGCAAGCGAGAGCGCGGTTTGTGAGGTATCTATCTCTCTTCCACTCCATCGGCCGTTGCGTCTTAAATATCACATATGTATACACATAAGTTGTAAATAAATTGTTAATAGCACATTGTTACTTGTAATTAATCTGTATAATGTAAGTAAAAAAATATATGAATTAACGAGTGCAAATAAACGTTAATTTATTGAAAAAATTGTAATTTTCAATTAACTCAACTCCTTTGTTTTATACAAAATAATGATAATTCAGGGATAATAATTCAATTCATAAAAGTATGCAATTTTTCATCAATGTTTTCATATGACGTTATCACGTAAAATTATCGTCCGCATACCGACTTTACAGATAACCGACTTTTTTATATAGTATTTCTTAACTGATTATAACATTAAATTAAATATTTATTTTTATCTTATGCCTTACTCTCATGATTTTACTTTTTATTGCCCCAAATTTATCTGATATTTTTAAACAACCATGATTTCCCACCTTTGATTTGTGTTGGATGAGTGTACCTATGCCAACGCCATATTAAGAAGAAAAAAATTCTATTACCCGCAGTACTGTCAATCATAGGGAAAAATCCTCGATTTGCGGGGAATTGTGGGTTAGCGTGGGGAATGACAAAAATGTGGGGAATTTCCGGGAATCCAGACCAATATTTTCTCTTGACTATTTTATGTTGGGAAATACAACTAAAACATCTCTTTCCGACTGGAAAGATACAACTCAACACTATTAACATAATTATGAATGCCAACACCATTTAAATGCCTGTTCAACGCTCATTTAAATACAATTTTGTATTTCTGAACGCATCCATTTCTCATCATTAATTTTTTGAATAAAGTTATATAAAAAATCCACCTACCTAAAATACGTGTTTTTAAAGAGATTCTATAGCTACTTCCGCCAAATTTGATTACTTACTTCGAATAATATAGATATTGTCTGTAGATGTCAGAGTAATTTTTTTTATAACGTATAGTATTTGATAATAGTTTTAAGAGTATATTAAACTAATTTTGTATAAAACAGTGTTTTTATTCTAAAATTATCATTTCGGGGAATGAATCAAAAATAACCGAGGAATTTACTAACGTGACGCGGGGAAACGAGGTTTTTTTACTGACAGCACTGATTACCCGTGCTGACTGCTGAGATATGAAATGTCAAATCTCAATATTTGTAACTCAATGTCAATGTGCCGCCATTGTCAATATTTTGTCAAAATAAGTATGGGTTATGAATTTGGTGAAAATATTTAAATAACATTGTTATTGGAAACTTTGCACGCATTTAATATGTTCACGCGTTCCAAATTTCTATTCTCTAGAGCTCTTCCTTTAAAAGTGAGTATTATACCTCACATTTCTAGACAAACAAAATGGACAAATTATGATTGATTTAATATTTTATTTCCAGAATGTTTTCAAATCAGAAATTCAAAATGAGACGAAATTTCTATATGGCATAGCAACAACAAGATGCCGGTCTACAACTCCAATTAATACAATTATAATGTTTGTGCCTCAACAAGAGGTTAGTACAGTTATGTGTTAGAATAGTTTAGAGATTCATTATAAAGAAAAAAAGGTATTTCCAACACTAATGATTATTAAAATTTATATGTTTAAAGTTAATGATTTTTTGTATGTATTTTAAAACAACTTTTATCTCATCTGAATAATAGAGCTAAGAATACTGAACACACATTGAAGCATATATAGAGCAAAATTATTGGATACGGTTAGAACTAATGTATCAATAAAATATAGGTAATAGAACCTCTCCAGGCTTATAAGTTATAAAATACATTAACAAGATTTTATTTTCAATTCTAGATAGTTTTACTCTTATCAGTTTATATAGTAATGAAATTTTTAACCTATTATTGTATATTTCAGAATAAATAAAAATCTTAACTGCAAATTTAATAACCAGTTGTTATTTTTAGGCATGGATAGTAGAGCGCATGGGTAAATTTCACAGACTGCTTGAACCAGGTTTGAATCTCCTCTGGCCAATTGTAGATAAAATCAAATATGTGCAGAGCTTGAAGGAAATAGCTATTGATGTACCAAAACAGAGTGCAATTACATCAGATAATGTTACACTCAGCATTGATGGTGTTTTGTACCTTCGCATAGTTGATCCTTATTTAGGTAAGCCTATTGAAGTAATATAAATATATATTAATGTACAGTAAATTACATTTTAGTTTTCTACATGTTTCTATTTTAAATTTGTGATAGGTACTTCACAAATTTAATGAAATAATTAAGTTGGCAACTTTTTATGCAAAACATGGTTTACTTTCTATAAAATCAGATGAAGAACATAAATATGGAGATTGCATTTGAGAAGTTCATTTGAAATTTTGTGAAAAGTTAACATATGGAGACTTAAGGAGATTTTTTATGGCAATCATACTAGGCCTGCAACAACAATCAGTGTTTTAATTTCTTTTTCTCAGGAATACCACAAATACATATGTGACCATCCCCAAATAGAACTATAGTTCTGTAGCTGCATGTTGTATGCTACTTCCATATCAATAAAATTCAGCAACAATAAGTTTCCATTTTTCTACTTTTGTTTCCATAACATGTTTCAATGATATGAAATACTTTTAATTTTTTAACAGCATGGCCTAGTGTTTTTTTAGTATAGGAACTGAATGAATCATGTAAAACATTAGAAAAATATTTAATGAATCTATAAACACTCTGGCACATATTCACCCCTAATGGCTTTGTTGGTTCAAAAAATATTAAAAAATACTGTACAACAAAATTTAAGTTACACACTGTTGGATATTCATCCCGTTTTCTGGATCGCATCTTTGGACCTCGAGTACAATCTTTAAAAAATTTGACCATAATTAAAAAATACCCTTCTTGAAAATCTCAAGTTTTATCATCAGTCATTAGCACTAATTAATCAACTAAATCTTTCAGCATCATATGGTGTAGAAGATCCAGAGTTCGCAATAACACAACTTGCTCAGACTACTATGCGTTCAGAGCTCGGCAAGATATCTCTTGACAAGGTGTTTCGAGAACGGGAATCACTCAATGTATCAATAGTGGATGCAATCAACAAAGCTAGTGAAGCTTGGGGAATTACTTGCCTTCGTTATGAGATTAGTAAGTTATTTAAAACCTCTACATTGTATATTATTACAGTGTCAAAGGCAAATGGAACACACTATACACTAGGAATGTTATGGATATGAAATTTCGGATCCGAATATTGATACGGATATATAAATAACATTTTACCGGTTATGGTTACGAAATTCTTTCACATTATCCGATTGTTTCCGATAATATCGGATATAGATATTAGATGTTTTGCGATTTGAAAAAATCATATAATGTGTTAGCAAAAATTGACTATATGAATATGTTAAGTAATATTATAATCACAGATTAAAAAAAAATTGCCCTAAAAATGAAATAATAAACACTGTCTTAAATGAGAACGACGCGGCTAGTGTATCGGCTCAACGGCCGAAAACCTATCATAACATGTTTTATGTAGACTCTGCTCCTATTCTAAATTATCCGAAACATATTTATCGGATACGGTTACGGTTTCGGATGTTTATTTCGGATATCCGATAGTTTCGGCTACAGTTACGGAGCTCCATAACACCCCTGCTATACACCAGAACGATAGTCACAAATAGTGCGAAATTAGATAGACCTGTCAGTAATATATAACAGCAAACTCTGCTGTTCAGTCCTCTCATAGTCAAGAAACAAATTATGAATAGCTGTTATCGTTGTTAGGGGATATAAAGTTACCGTCGCGCGTCCATGAGGCAATGCAAATGCAAGTAGAAGCGGAGCGACGCAAGCGCGCGGCCATTTTGGAATCGGAGGGTGTTCGCGCCGCTGATATCAATGTGGCTGAGGGCAAGCGTCAAGCGCGGATCCTCGCCTCTGGTGAGTCCCAACGAATTCAATTCAATTCTAAATAATTTCGGTAATTTGTAAATACACTCGTGCACGTAATTTTTTGCTTTCACTACCGTTTCATGGAGATGCTTTAACATTAAAGAAAGGAAACGGTGAAAAAAACTCCTCAGCGTATCTTGTAATTCAACATATTTAAAATAACATAGTTTTAACCAGCGCAGAATTGGTTGCGGTACTTTAATTTCTAGGTGTGCTTTGCCATTTATATATATATATATTTTATTTCTGTGCTTTAAAACGTAATTTCAAAGTTCCAATAGATAAAACATTGTAAAAACTCTAATTTCCTATTCATTACTAATGTTATCTCATCTAATTTCCATCTTTACGCAGGCGACTCGTATTTCTATCGCGATTTCTCGGTAACGGACACTAAATTGACAATTTACGCAATGAACTCTGATTTGATCATTCTCCTATTTACCTTTGCTCATCCTCCAGGTGTATCATGCAAATGATACTTGGAAATTCCATTTCTTTTCAGTTCAGGCGGTTAGGTAAGAACCGATCTTAGATTTAGATCGTTAGGTACTTGTAATATTCACGTATTCGGTGCAACTGAAGTTAATAATGATCATTATAACTCCAAAATTCTCAAACTCCATGTATTAAATTAATGTCTCTGAGCGGTTGTATTTCCTAATATATCAATTGTTGTTTAATTGTCAATAGTAAAATACGAGTGTGCGTAAATTACAGAGGCCGAAAAACAGGAACAAATAAACAAAGCATCGGGAGAAGCCAACGCAATGCTCGCGGTGGCCGAAGCGCGCGCGCGGGGTCTCAAGCTCATAGCCAGTGCGCTCGCTAACGAGGTAATGAACAACAACGCGTCAGATACCTTTGGTTTTAAACATGTTCGTGGACGTCGGCCACGTGGTCTGACAGTTTGTTAGCCATTGACATAAAAAACAATATGATAAGAAACAAAAACTTGTATATTTTTAGACCAGTCATAAAATATTTTGGTGAACTTCCTTGACTACACTTTAAAGGAAAACGTGATCATCATGAAAATCTAACGTCATCGGCATCATCGAGACGAAGGAAGTGGTAAAACCGTTTGTTAACTGCCGGTGTAAACGAAACACGAAAAATTGTTTAACAATCGATTTTTAGAAGGAAGATGGTATCGAACCAGGCAGCTAAATAATCTTACCACTGTACATGAGTACCATCTAAAGTAGAGTATCCAGAAGCCAGCATAGTCAGCATAGCATAAGGTATATTACATCATTGCTTTATCCGCTGTTCAGTACCATGCACCAAGAGCAGGGAAGTTGCCTTGGAGTCAAGAATGGAAGAAGTCCTTAAAGACCCCAAACTTAAATATACAAAAAAATTTCAGTTGTTAACCATCATACCTTGTGCTCGCGGATGGTTGAAAACTTCATTTATACTTATTTAAAAACAATAAATTTCCGCAAGGTCACGCTCATTACTAACTGTAGAAATGTTTCTCTATTGCAGGAGAGTCGTCACGCAGCCTCTCTCACACTGGCGGAGCAGTATGTAGCGGCGTTCAATAAGCTCGCTCGTACCAATAACACGCTCATCCTGCCAGCCAACGCTGGCGATGTCTCCAACCTAGTCGCTCAGGTATACCATTATACCATTTTGTAGATCAAATAACATAATGTAGAAATTAGCTCGAAGATTTTGACGGCTTTGCTAGCCCTACGTCTTATTAACCTGTGAAACTTATTAGCTAATAACAGTACCATCCTAACATATAATTATTAAATGGGTCCGAATTTGCATAGCAAAAGACAATGTAATGCCAATCTGCCATTACATAATATTTTAGGTAACATCCTACTATAATTCACTCAGGGCCGGATGATTTAGAGGGCAGGTGGGGCTCCCACAATAGAGCCTTCGAAAGAAAATTTTTGTTTTTTTTTTTCGCTGTTTTATCTACAGTACTTTGTGCAAACATGATGAGTTTCCCCCAAATGCTATCAGAGATCTATTTAAACGACCCTCTCCGCACGCCTCGAGTGATTGGCTGGTTCATATCAAAGGTTGGTCAACCGTATGAAAATTGTCATAAATGTATGCGACACACCCAGATATCTAAGTTTAATTTTACGTCGTTTCTATAACAGAATTCAAACAATTGTTTGCAGGCAATGTCAATATATTCTACGGTGACTGCACACAACACGAAGCCATCAGCGTCATACGGAGAACCCATAGTCCCAGAAATAATGTTAGATGACCCCTTAATAAAATTGAACTTGCCTTCAGAGAAAGGCACCACTATGGCGGGACAACCGGTACCTAACGAAGACGATAGCTTAGCAGAGTATTACTCAGACGATGAAGAGAGAGCTAAAGCTGTACAAACTCTGAAGGAAAAAAATATAAAACAACAAAGTTATATGGAGAAAGAAATATAGGTTGGTTAAGTATAGACATGCTTCTTAAATAAATTGTATTTAAAATTAAAACCGAGTAATTATTTTTAAAGAAATTGGGATTATTCAATTGTTAATTAATTTTTATTGTTGTAATATATAACCATAGTTGAATAAACTCATAAAAGCAGTTGGCCAACGGAGATACGGTGAGAGGGGTTCATCGTCTGAGGCGTGCGGAATGAGACTGTAGTAGAGTATAGTATATTGTAGTTCCATAGATACGCCACTTGCTTGGGCTTGAGCTTGGGAGAAGTGTCTATCGGATGAGTGTACTAAAATTTTGTCTTAACTGAATAATTAATAGTTTTTCTAATAATTAATAGTCAAATATCTCTAGGACAATAAATTAGAGTAATCAAAGTCGTATTGTATGTTTATTCCGTGATTTGGAATTCATAGCAACAAGAAAAACAATCATCGTCCAATTAAAAAAAATATATTTTTATAATGTAATCAATAACACACATTTTAACATTAGCTTCAAATTACAATAACGTAAATAACATTAGTATTCACGTATTATAGGAATGTATAATAGAGTTGGCATAATAAGATGCATTCATTAATCAATCATTATTTGTCATATTATTTTTTTTCTATAGTCTCTTTGAACCCGATGTATAATGACCTAAATTGTATAACCAATCTAAATGTAAAACCATAAATATTACAAGTAAATAAAAAAAAATAATAAAATCATATTTTAAATTGAATGATTAATTAATTATTAATAATAATAGGAAACGTCTTTTTAATCCTTACAAAGCAAGAGTTGGTGATATAAATCACAGTTTAAGTGATTTTAACAAACTTATCACTTTTATTGAAATAGCTAACGGTACCCTGGTCGGATTGCGCACTTGCAGGCATTTTGTGCAAACTTAGATATGATGCGGAAAGATCTGTACCGTCGAACTGTCGTAAATGGATCTGGAATTATAAAATTAATATACTAAAACAATGTCCAAAACATGGGTCTATACAATAACAATATAATAAGTGAGTTTCGTTGTAGTATGAGTGTTAGAGACCAACATTGAATAAAGTCAGAGGAAGAGTCAAAACCGTGGCAATGCGTTATTTCAAAATGGTTATCCCATAGTAAAAATCATTACAGCAGTCGATAATTTTTCTCCAAGCTTTTAACGGTTCAAAATTAATTAAATATTATTTCGCAATAAATGTAAACACAACATTCTGAACTCATTGCGGACATCATCACTTTAGCGTGCCATAATGGCAGCGTTTAAAAGGCCCAAACAATAAAGCAATTTTAATAATTTAACATAAAATAAATGGTAACTTTTCTATGATAGAAACATTTATTAGGTAACAATTTTTGTATTATATTAACATAAATAATCTGTAAAAAATTACACATCCATATCCCTTATTCCACAACGGATAAGCCACGACTTATACCCACATGATGCTTAAGCTGCGTTTTGGGTAAACCTATGATTTATGTTGACAGGCAACAAAAATTAAATTATACGCGCCGCAACTACGCATCTTGATTGATCTTAATTTGAACATTTAAAATTCATAAAGGTACTTAATAATTGAATATTGAATTTAAAAATCAATACTCCATTCATACAAAAACAACATTGAGTTTTAAAGTAATGCAAAATGATATATAGTTCTCATGTTTAAATTATGTTAGAGATTCTAAGTATTATAGAGAGAAACACTGCAGTATTGTTATTTTGATTCGTTAAACCTTGACCGTGACCTTTGATACTATCAAAATCCAACGTAAATATCTAATATACTACATATCCTATGTAGGCACTAACTTGTTTTAATTCATTATTAAAATATAGCTCGTTTACATCCGACAAACCAAAGCGTTCAGCATTGTAATGAACCAAACTTGTCATTTCAATAAAAATGTACGCGCCGCGCCGCAAATATGCTTACACCATAGATCAGAAAATGTTACACTCCAACTTACCCTTTAATCAACCTTCAGCCTTTAGTACTACTAAAGTTATATAATAGACTAGCGGCTAGGCCCGACATTGTTCGTGTTCAAAAATTTTAATTATTACATTGGATATATACTTACTGTATAGCCTACGGTCGTCCGGTATAATGGTAATGGTTTTTTTTTACATAGGACAAGTTAATGTTTGACAACGATTGATGGTAAGTGATGATGAAGTATACGATGGTGAACGCACTAACTTATAAAAGCCTATTCACTCTCCTCTTGAAGACTCCCACATTGTAAGAAGGTGAACCACTAACGCGGGCAAGTTATTCCAGTCTTTTGCAGTGCGCAGTGAATAATGACGCATGGGTGCCGTCCGTACAGAATTTTTAAATAAGTACCGCGGTTCCGGATATCACTTTTCGCACATACACAAACAAAACTCACAATCTCTCTTTGTAATATTACTATAGATATAGATAATATAGATGACGATTTGTAACCGTTACTCAACATGCATAGGTATGACAATGATACTTCTCTAAATCCTCTCGATCAGCGATTCCGAACCTCTGGTACGTGTACCTCTGAGGGTACGCGGGTTCCCATTGGGGGTACGTGAAAATGATATTAGAAGTTAAAACATTTAACTTTTATTAAGGGGACCGGGAAATAAAAAAGATGGGGACGCACTGCTCTAGATGATTAAATAGCATTTCGTTTTTATTTTTGTATCTACTATTAATTAGCATACACCAATAACTTACCAATAAATACAGATTTACTTCATCACTTCTGCTCAAATAAGGGAAGTTTCCACCACTTTTAAGATGTGCGAGTTTCGCCTGAGGATACGACTTGTAGAGATCTTCACGAACCCGCGAACTTAGAGCACTCTCATCCCAAACGTCCATAATAGTAATAGGCATGTCTTTCAGTACTTGTGGTTGGACATACCCGGGCGCACAGTTCAGAGTTAACCTTGATGCTAGCTCGGATTGTGTTAAAGATTCTAACTGCAAAACAATATTACAAAGATAAGACAGCATGAATTCTTGTTCATTAGTCGAGTTCAAGCCAACTTTTTTTACTCTTTGGGCACTCTTCACGTCGTGAACGGATGAACCCTTCACGGACGTGGCAATTGCACCAATTCTCCCTGTTAGAGATCGCAAGACTTTAATAAATTAGCGAGAGAATTACAGAGATCAATGCTTTTTTTAGCTGTCAACACGTCAAGTTCAAATATTACATCATAATTAAGGTAGTTATTTTGTAAATACACTTATCTACGAAATTTTTTACTTCTACTACCATTTCGAAAAATGCTTTAACATTGAGCAAAAGAAATGGAGCAAATATTTCTCAAGACATATTTTATATCGACATATGACAATATAAAGTAGGTATTAACTTGCACCCAATCGGTTACATTACAGTGATCGATACGAAAATGATCGAGGAAATCTATTTCTTCTTTTACCAAATATTATCATAAAAAATATGTCTATTGTATTGTTGTATGTTTTTTTTATATGTACTGTAACACTAAAGTAAATAAAAACTTGATAAGAACACAAGAGTTCATGAATGTTATTGAACTACTTATATACGAGTACGTAAATGGACGGAACTAAGATCAATATTTATATGGCACATGCATCATAATTTTGTGCATTGTTTGTAAGCTTTGTAAGTATATTTTAGGTCAACAGATTCCAATTTGACACAGTTTATTGAATAATACCAAACACCAATATTTTAATTGCCTCTAAATCTGTCATTTATTTAAAAGATTGTCAATATCGAAAATAATAAAGGAATCTTGAATATCTTGGTCAAACTTCGATAAGTTTGGTCATGACGTAATCAGATTCTATCAGTACAATATCCGTTCTTAGTACAAATTTATTGTTTGTAAGTTAGGTATAAATTTTAAGTAACTTACCCGCTCAACCATAAAGTCTATTGATTCTGCTATCCTTTTGTCAACTTTTTCGGCAGTAAAGTTTCCCATGAGCATTCTCTTGAGAACCAAGGATGGTAGTAGCCAGAATAAAGCTGCAGAATCATTATACTCAAACACAGAGGTGTCAGTAAAGGAGTTACAGAGAATTATAGATGCCACTCTAGGGCAATTCTTTGTCAGTTCTGCAAATTTTTGTGCAATGAAACCTCCTGTAAATACAAATATTTTTAGAACTATAACTTAAGTTGATCCTAATGAATACTTTTTAAAAACTAAACTTGAATCGAATGAGACTGTTTTTGTTTTTATAATAATTACAAAGAACTTGATATAAATAGGAATAACCACCAACTAACCTAATGTAAACACGTGTGCTGGCCATAAGTGGCAGTTTAGTCAATGTAAACAACGCTTAAATTGAGCTAACTTCAGCATTACAAAGTCGTAAAAGGTGGTAAGGCTACCCGGTGAAAAAGAAACCTACCGCAAAATTGTAAATCATGTATAATCTTTCCAATGTTGCTGAATGTTGATTGAATTATGTAAATACCTTTAGTGTTACTAGTGAAAGCGAACACTTACGATCAGATGCCTCATCTACTCTTCTCGGCTGTTTATATAGAAAAAGGAGTATCACCTTATCACTATCAACTTTCCTTAACAGTGAAAAGAACGGTAAATCCACAATTGGGGAAAAACTACACTGGAGTGTTATTTCCATATAAGAGTTAAAATGACCAACACATAAAATTTTAACCAAGGATGTTATGGAGCTCAATAACTGTAACCGTAACTGTCGGATATCCAAAATAAAAAATCCAAAACCGTAACCAAATCCAATAAAAAAGATTCGAATAATATCGGATAGGGGCAGTCTAAATGAAACACGTTATGACACATTTCCGTCGGTCAAGCTGATACACTAGCCGCATCAGTCTAATTTTTAGATAATTTTTATTATTATTTTTCTTTTCTATTTTTTCTATAGATATAATACCAAATTGTACCTGGAAATAAATTCATTCTATATGATACCCTATAAATACATTATATATTTTTTCCAAGTCCGAAATTATTTAATATCCATAAACTAAATTATCCGAAACAATTGGATAATCCGAAATAATTTCATATCCATAACCATAACCGGTAAAATATGATTCATATAACCCTATCTATATCCAGATCAAAAATTTCATATCCATAACATCCCTAATTTTAACAGTATATTATTTTATGACAATATCCTGAAGTTTTGTGAGAGATTTCTGGTAGTAGCAATAAATGAAATGGTGAGATTTTTATGTAGATAATAAATGTTCTGCAGATTACACATATAAAATATGTTTTTACTAAAATAATTTAAAGAAGAATGCTTAATAATGAGGAGCTTATATAGAATTAGAATGCAACTGTCTGATCTTGCCACTTAACACATATGTTTTGAGTTGACTTTCTAATTATTTCTTAATGTGCTTAATGTAATGGTTGCTCTGCACAATAACAATCACTGAACCAACCTAATGAAGCTCCTAAAATATGTACTTTATTTAGTTCTAGATAATCAATCAGTCGTTTGAAACCATCACACCATTCCTTCATATTCCAGTAAGGTGGAGGCTCAGCAGCTATTACACGGACTCCGCGAGAAGCCAAGCCCATTACTTGTTTGTAAAAAATATCAGCAGTACCAGACACAGGTGGTAAGCATATAAGCGGACAATTGACTGATTTTGGACCACTGTCAAATATTCTCCATGCCTGAAATAAATATTTATTTATTGTTATGAATTTTGTTTATATACACAATAGAATTACAAGAAACAAAATATGTATGAAAAGTTTGAACAAGGGCACTTCTTGTTCCCAATCAATAATTTCTTCCAGTAAACTCAAAGAGTGTAACAGCGAGGCATAGTCAAAGTCAGTTTGTAGCTAAATAATAATAATATATAACAAATACATAGATGATATATACATACTATATAAAAATTTTAAATACATGATAATACTAATTTTTTTTATACATATTATAATTAAATAAATCTGTCATTACATATATATGTGCATGTATTGTTAAATACTGAAAATATTTTTAAATCTTACTGTAGACCGTAAGAAGTTCCAGATATTTATAAAATTATCTATTATCAAACTTAATTTGGACCTAAGTTTATTCTCTATCCGACGGGTTTATTAAATTGCTAGATTAAAATAGGTTAGACACTACAGGTTCAGGAGAGGGTTTCTGTAATTCACTAAACAAGGGGAGAGGTAATTACACACGCAATTTTAAATGTAACCATATTTTATTATTGTAAATAACTCTGAAAATAAATGGAATCATCATCATTAAATGTAACATGATATGAAAATCCACACTCAAACCTGTGACTATGGAACTGTCTCCAATAAATCGATGGTTGACATTAACAAAACTTGTAAATTGTACCTTATATCTTCAAAACAATACACATCCAGTCAGTCCCCTTAAGAGAAGGAGTGGGGTAGCCTAGGGGCCTCCATCGACCCAGACTTGTTATAAAATTTAGGCGTCTCGTTTTAAACCCATTCAGAAGGAATATAGAATATAAAATGCATACCATGGACTTGGTCTTTCTTCATTACCACTATAGAAGTAAATAATCATTACGAAATGCTCATATCTCGTATTTGGATGGGATAATTATATCAAATGATTACCAAGATCAAAGCTGGATTGTCATGAAATATTAACAATAGTATTTTTTAATTATAATATTTTTAACAAAACATTGTTTACCCACCTTAGATCCATCGGAATCAACGACTATTTTTCGTAAAGGAATGCTGCTTCTAAAACTCAAGTATTCACTCGACTGTGACAAATCACTCAAATAACTCATTTTTGAAATGAAATGACGATCCTTATAGTGAGAAAGCCATTAACCACTATTAAAAAGACTATTGTCCCCTAGTAACACAATTTTTCATATTAGTTCGGCTTCATTTCACTTCACAATAATATGATCAAAATAAGTATACACTCGTCATATTGTGTTATTCTAATTGGCCTGTTTTCTCGTTTATTATCACAACTGCACTTAGGGATGATGCAACGATATATCGAATTTTCGATCATATCGAACCTAATACATCGATATTTTTATCGATATCGAACTATGACCGATACGATATTATTATATCGAAAAAACAATATATAGCGATATTAAAATATAAAAAAATAAATTGCGGTAGCGTTGGTCATTTTAAATATTGTATACGACAACATTGCTTTTATTACCTTGATCAGTAACTGTGGGTATATGTATGTAATGGAATGTATAAAATTACTTGAAAATTTATACATGTATCAATGAGAATCCACGTATCCAGAAGAAAATTTTTTGAGTATAAATAATTTGTCCTAAATCTGCTATTGACTTTTTTTATGTATTTATTTTAATAAAGACTTTAATTTTAAAAGAAGCTATCAAAGAAGTATTTAAAATATTTGATATCAATCACCCGACGCTTTTTAATAAAAAAATAACTCAGAAAAAGACTATCTAAACTACTTTTTTTAGGTTCCATTGATAACATTTATCGGGAAATGTAAGTTAAATTCATAAAAAGTTATTTTATTTACGTATGTGGTTCATATTTGCCTAATTCTAACAACTTTGAAACTGTCGATATTATCAACTGTCGATATTTTCAAGCCTGCGATATAAATATCGATATCTATATCGATATTTCCGTCAACTCTAGCTACACTAAAGATTAGGTGCTCCGTAACCGTAACCATCGGATATTCGAAATAAAAATATATCCGACACCGTAACCGAATCCGATAAAAAGTTTCGGATAATTTCGGATAGAGGTAATCTAAATAAAACACGTTATGACTGGTTTACGTTGACCAAGGTGAAACGTTAGCCGCGTCGTTCTAATTTTAGATAGTTTTTATTATTTCATTTGTTTTTTTTATATGATTATAATACCACGTAAAACCTAGAAACAAAGTCAAACTTTGTAAATACATTATATATTCTTTTCAAGTCCTAAAACATCTAATATCCATAACTAAAATCATCCGAAACAATCGGATAATCCGAAATATAGCCGTTCCATAACCGGAACCAGAAAAATATTATTCATATATCTGGATCCGCAATTTCATATCCATAACATCCATCTTACTAAATATGTACCAAAACATTGATACACGAACGAAATCGTTTTTTACTATAAATCGATTCTAAATTTTAAGACTTTCCAATTGTTTCGATTATTAAACCCCACGCACCACAGAGGAGGTCACGTCACCCGAGTAAGGACATTACGTCGATTCCCGTATTCCTTACACATGGGCCGCGCCATTTAGTGGTCGCACAAAAGTCGGAATTCTCGAACTAACTCTATTATTAAATTTTAAACACTAAAGACCGTAACATGTAAGTATATATGAGGAACTAAAATAATGTTGCATATTGTTTCTACTAACTGTTTATCATCAGGTACACTTTGGCCCATTTATTGCTTATGCCCACAAAAGTTAAGCAGCGAAAAAAAGGACCGAATTATTTAGAAATATAATTATTTATTAATTCTCACATGAAGATCTATACTCATCGATTGAGTTACCTTCACCTGTGTATATAATTAATTCATTTTCATTTATGTTATCTATGTAGACATCACTAATGAAATCTTTTATTTTTATTTTAATGTTTTCTACCAAACTCATTGAATTCTCCTTGGTGACTTTGTCACAAGTTTCTTTTAATAAGACCATATTTTTCTGTGGTAAATGGATGCTCGGTATTTTCTGTTATAAAAAAAAACTATTTTATTGCGTTTAAAGCCCTCGTACAAGGTTAAATTATTCGAAAATTGTTGATACTAGAATAGGGGTCATCAGAGGTAATTTGGTTGCAAATGACCTGCCGTATATCCCCTCCCGCCCCTAACGGATGCCAACATTTTTCCCGTCACCTGTATATACACATACTAAATTATCTTAGCGCACAAACAACAAACAAGTAGCGATATTTATAACAAATAAATTTACGAGTGATATATTATCAGTATAAAAACGATAAAAAATACTTTCCTAACATTTTATTTATTGTACGATGATATAACTAAAATATATGTACGTCATAAATTCCGTTCATATTTTCCCATCTGCTGGTCTGTTTTAAACACCGTGATTTGGGTAATACTGAATGGATGTAAGATAAACGAGTCATTACTGGTTGCATCAATTTACAATTGAAAATATAGATTTTTCAATTTAAAATAATAATAAAAACTGATAAACGAATTGTTATAAATAACAAAAATCATAAAAAAAATTTGTTGGTGAGGATGTTGTATAATTTAACACTAAAATTTCGTCAGCAACCATAACCAATGCTGTTAGACATTTGGGGAACGAATTCCAACACGAATAATTGATCTGTATATTCGTCCTATACCGACATAGCTCAGAGAATTAGCCGGCTGAAGTGGCAATGGGCTGGGCACATAATTCGAGGAACCGATAACCGTTGGGGAAGAAAGGTCCTCGAATGGCGCCCACGTCTCGGAAAAAGGAGCATAGGACGCCCCCCGACCAGGTGGACTGACGACCTGAAGAAGACAGCGGGCATCCGCTGGATTCAGAAGGCACAGGACCGGTCAGAGTGGCGCAAGTTAGGGAAGGCCTATGTCCAGCAGTGGACCTCCAAAGGCTGATGGATGGATGGATGGATGGATGATATTCGTACTTGCTGACCGACTGTTTTAAAGTTCGTCAGATTGGTGTGACGAATTAGTGGTTTGTCAAAATTAAATAAGACATTAGCATCCACAATTATGCTTTTATTACTGAATATTGTAATGCAATTAACATTTTCATGAATTTCACTATAATCTTTCCAAACCTCTTAATGTAACTTAGTCTAAATTAACTGATAAGTATCGGACGCTTTTATGGATTCCTATTATAAATACATATACAAATATTCAATAGTATGTTGAACAGTACGTAACTCAATTGGTTGTATATTAAAGATAGGTATTCACTTAGATGAAGTACTATGTATCCACTTCATCTCCAACTAAACTGAAGTAGCTTATGCCAGAACACAGCGGCGCTGACGGACCCGTTCCTCTCGGGACTTGGTAGACTCAGACTTGCGTGTATGAATTAAACTGTGACAATCGTTAAAACAACGACCACATATAACAGAGGAACAAAGTGCATAATTACTGTTAATCAGGGCTACATCATTAACATAGCGTACCAAGTGGCATGTCTTCAATTACATTTTTTTCTGTTTCAATTAAATGACGGAATAATGGAACAGATGTAATACTATTGACTATATAGTGTGCTATATTATAGCTCGAGGAAGAGGAAGTCTTGAAGTATGATAGAAACATTTACAACTAAATGTATTTAAAGCATGAAACATTTTTTTATTTGTGATTTTTTTAACACTGAAATTTTTGATGAATTTTATCATAAGTTTCTATAAGTTATTGATTTAGATAATTCTAGATTCATAAATCTTCCTTAGTTATTTTATCCTGCTCAACTGAAGCCACATTATTTTTTTTATGAAATGAAATAAAAAAATTTAATATCACATCAAGCATTAGTGCGTCAACTATTGTAACATGTCTAAAGTGCACATTTTTTTTATTAAACTGACTTTTTCGTTATATTTTTGACATAACATTCAATAAATCAATTTGGAAACATTGAGAATGACAGAATAGTTAAAAATTGTTACAATACATTAATTTTGTAGTTTACATTGATAATAATGTGACCATATAATTACCAAGGAAACTATTTAATAAATATTCTACACATTTATGTATATTCCACAAAGAACAAGCCGCATTAGGCAAGAAATCATCAATTAGTAGTTATTCAGTTTGATACACCATAACTAAGTAATAATTTAAGTTCACATAGACACATTTAAAATTAATGTTTCACTTAAATTATTTTTGTTTTATAATATACTATGAGTACGTGTGTGTGTGTATATATAACTAGCAGGCATTTATTCATTGTACTTATAAATAATCCTAAGTCAAATTGTCATTTTATTACTCCCAAGCCAAACTGTTCTGTATGCAACTATAGACATATAATGTGTGAATGTTGTTTTAAAATTTCTCGGTTGCTAAAAATATGTATTGAACCTGTATTATTACTCACACGTTAAGTCGATTTCAGCAGTGATTCTAAGTAAGCTTTTCATCAGATTTAACTATTATTATTATGTCCCTACTAATTATACGTACACTATAATATACCACGTGTTGTTAACACCGCTACATATAAACTTGAGCATAAAATCTAAACCCGAACATTTGACTGTTAGTCAATTACGAATAAAAATTCTGTACAGTATTTTTTAAGTCTTTGAGAATAGTTTTGTTTTGACCGAAATATACACGAGAAAATTGTTGATATCATACTAATTCTTTTTAAATATCCATAAAAGAATTAAACCTATAAGTGTGTTATGGGAATTAATCTTGAGCGATAACTAAGCTAAATTGCGGTTTACCGAATTTAATATGTTTCTTTACCTGAAATGTAATATCACACAAGCCAAGTTCATGATACAATTTTTATTTAGAACAACACTATACATTACGCCTATTGCATGCTTTCGTCGATGGCGACAAATTATTATTTTACTGGCAAATAATGTTATTACAACATACAGATTTAAAAAATCTCAAGTTATAGGTAACACTAAATGAATTCATAGTTTAAACTTTAACGTTATTTTTTAAATTTAGTAAGTCTAGACTAAAGTTGAATATTTTTGTAAACCATTTAAAACTAGACTGCAGTAATTATACAGTTTTAAGCGACATTGAATTCGATATTTATGTAATAACATTAATAGTTTCATAGTACCTTGAGTGTTTTGATTATTATATTAAGTTAATTGCCATGAATAAATGTTGATGTTTTTATACCAAAACCATTTTATTTTAATACACGTAAGCCTTCTTTTATAGGCCATACTATCTATAATAACAGCTTCAAGTAAAATAAGTGAATTATTAAGTTTAATTAAAAAAAATGTTCATGAAATAATCTGATTAATTTAATTAAAATCTTGCACAGGAAGAATTTGTTTATATGATAAATATATTTAAAGTGAAAATGAAAATATTTAATACAAAACACCTATTTCAAAAATCTTAATATAGGACAATATAACATTTAAATTATTTATACATTTTTAAAATCAAACTATACAATTCATGCAAGAGGTACGGACACTTACACAAAATCAGATATTAATGTATACACACTGGATGCAATTATGGATTATAAATTGAAACACAATCCAACGATTATGTCAAAAGCTCTTCACTCACTACAGCTACAGTTATATATTTCAAAAGTTATGTATAACTACATTCACATTTTAATGATATAGCAACATTCACATGTTATAACTTACTAGAACAAGAATTTCTGGTTATTAGTAAAATAGTTCTAAAAAAAAAGTGAAAAACTTTGAAGATTTTATTTATTGTGATACAATTAACCTATGTTGGATGCTAAAATTTTGATATTTATTAACGCGAAACCTTTTGTATATAGTAGGTACTCACGATTAACCCATTTTGTTTGTAACGGCGATTAATTTTAAATGAATCGAGTAATTGCTTGTTAAATCTTAATTTTTAATAATAAACACTGAACAATACAGTATTTGAAGAATACAGCCAAATATTAAATTAAATTGTTGACTATTAAAATTAAAATATACGATTTTCTTTTTGTTATAAACATGGCATTAAGAAATCTATTTGTGAATAATTGTTATATCAAATTCATGAATGCATGAATGTGAGACTGACTATGAAAATATTAGGATTTTTGCACCGATACAAAATCATCTTTATACTTAATGAAATCGAAACATTAATTTGATTCATGAATTACGATTATTTTAATTTAATTTGAATTCTCAATTTTGTTTCATACAGATATTATTATTATACTAGTCATAATGTGCGTCGTAAAAATAAAAGATAATATGAAAATCATTATATAGAATTTACTTATGTTGTGTTTTAATAAGATTTTGTTACCTAAATAAATAATTGGAACCAAGCTTTTACGTCATAGTGAAATTTAAATCAAATTAATTTAAAATTACAACCAAAACGTTTGATAAATCAAAACGACCAAATTGAAATAAAAAAAAATTATTGAGATAAATTTTAGTATGAAAACACCAGATAAAAAAAATTTAAAAAGAAAAATATTGAGGCGCTTAACTTGGACGAAATATGTATGTTTAAGTAATGAAAATTGTCGGTAACACCTTGAGTAGTCAAGTGTGAGGTTGAACTGCAATATTATAAATAGTGTTTATATTACACAATTTGTCATTGGGTATCAGCCCAAGTGATTCATTTGAATTACGTATAAGATGATGATAAGTGATTGCATCAACTACTACCATCACTGATTGATGCCACTGACCTAGGTTAATTGATAAAGACGTTTCAATGATTTTATCTTTTTTACTACACATAGTTCTCCCTCGTTGGGCGCCAACTAAAAAAATATTCAAACCCTAATAGCGGCAAAATCTGTGTGTATACACAATTTCATATCAGTCTCATGGTTTGCATGGTTCGCAGTTGACTCTCATTAGTCCCCAACAAATTCTATACTTCGTAGGTCGAGCGATACAAACAGAAATATCCATATGTGTGTGTATACAGTCTCATAGCGGTTACATCGTGTGTTTGAGCTGCAGCTGTTCCTCGTTGGGCGCCAACTAAGAATTGATTATACAAACTCTCCAAACATAAACATCAATGTGTATATAGTTTCATAGCGGCCTCGTGGTCCGTACGCGCTTGCAGGGCGGGAAGGCAGGCGCCTTAGCGCGACCTCACGACTCGCCGTTGCCGCTGTCGTCGGCGTCGCCGTCGCCGCCCTCCAGCTCCTCGTCGGAGTCGGAGTCGAGATCGTCATAATCGTCGTCGTAGAAGTCTGTCATGTCCAGCTGGGGAGGTGATACGAAATTATGGTTAAAACACTGTAGCAACTTTTATAGCGACATGGACTGAAATAAAATAATTTCTTTTTATAATGGATACTAGTTATATGTGTGATATGTTGGTTAAATCACGTAATTGCTGTTTTACGGAATGACTCACCTATCGATCTTGTTGATAGTGCGACGCTTATAGCTATTATATGAAATTAAACGCCATTCAAAATTGAATATATCACATATCTCAATATACATTTGTGTATTTTGTTCAAGTAAATTTTGTTAAAAGGTTAGGTTTTATCTATTTATAATAAAAATCGCACTAAAGATGGGATACATTTTTTACAACATTTTTTTTAGTTACATGTAACGGAGAGTGTAATATTACTGCTCTATTGAGTTATTATTCTATTATTATGACTCTACTGTATCTTAAAATTAAATTAATTTAGTGGCAACAACAAAGACTTGACAGTACATTCATTCAATAAGTATAATAAGTAAAGGAGTCATTTGAAAACGTTATGACGGCCGGCGATCATTTCTGCTGAGTATATACATAAGTTATGCACACAAATGACCACCGACGGTGAAAGTTATCGAGTGTAACAACTTCATGAACATTGCAGCTGCAGGTTCACTGGCCGGGTTTTGTAATATATATAGAAGCGTTAATAAGTGTCTCGTCATTTTTAAAGTCTATGAAATTAATTCATAATCAATAAATATGTATGTCGCCGAATTCCTTGGGATTATTTTCGATTTGAAATATTTCCATTAAGTAAAAATAAGCTTATAACACATGTCGTGCACAACGCGATAGAGAATTATAAAATAAAATAGGTCTTATTTTATGCGGTGTATAGTAATATTCGTAAATGTGTAATAAAGCTGACCTGCGGCTCTTGCGTCGTTGATTTAACTTGAGTTTTTATGCAATAATCTTCTAAAGTGAGAGGCACAACTATGCCTTCCTTCTCAGCTTCTATGCGTGCTACTTGTGCTTGTTTCCTGAAAATTTAATTATCAGTTGAATCAAAATATCTTATAAAGTACAAAGACGAGGAGAGAAGGAGAGTATTGTGAGGAACTGAGGGAGTTCTGACACAATTTAATTTTAACTGAAATAATATATCATTACCTTCGATTAAGGACAAAATTAAGACTGAGTTTTCTAGAATATCAATAGAGACCTGATACTAGTGAGACTAAATGGTAATGAACTAAAATCTTAGATGAAGTTATATAAAGTTTTGAACTAAATGTATAAAATTGGTAGCCAAAGTGGATTCAATTTGCGCTTTTCAAAATTTGTATTATGGCCGTTGATGAAGTAAGTATTCTGTTGTTTTGATGACGGATATGTTACAACAATAAGATTAATAATGACACACATCCAATGTCAAAATGCTACTCATAGTAAACTTATAAGAAAACTATTCACCATAAGTAATAGTTGTAACATTTTTCACATCAATAAGTTCACTTTCAATGACTGGAAGATTTTCGTGTACAATTCTTTTTTATTAATAACTATCAAACCGCCTCGCTTCGCTTCAGAAAAACTACCTTACGCTTAGAAATAACACCTGCATTGTTTTAGGCCTGAGTTTTTCTCGTTCTGTTAATTAGAAATACATGTATTCATTCCTAACTTTTTTATGTATAGACGGATTGCAATGAAACAAACTTTAAATATTAAGTGACACTAACTACAATACAGTAGTGAAAACCAGAACAAAATCGGTTAAGCCGTTTCAGAGATAAGCGCGAACAAACGCACAGAAAAACAAACAAAAATTGTAAAAACTATTGTTTTGTGTTCTATTGCGTTAATAAAGGCCCCTAATAATGTTTTTTCTCATATATTGTTCATGTGTAAAAAGCGATCAGTTAGTTATTTTATTATATGTATAGATTTATTAAATGAATAAAAAATAGAAGGAAAACTGTCGGTTACATAATCACATGTACCTTTGTTCTACACAGCCAACGGTGTTCTTGTCAATCTTGCACAATAACAATAACAACGGGTATTTAAACGTTATAACGTAAATTATGATTCACGCAAGTTATAAGCAAACATTTAAGTGTAATTCCTCCTTTGAGTCCTGGCCCGACGGTACTCGTGTTTAGTAGGTATCTTGAGTACCACTGTCCACTACGGCCTGATCTCCCGCTTCCATAGTCGGTAATATGTCGGTCATTTGGTGTTACGTATTTCCATAGGCAGTAGAGACTTCTTAACATTAGGTGGCGCTTTAGCTATTGCATGTAAAAAATACCTGTACGTTATACGAAGTGTTTCCTTTTTTTATTTACATCCTAAAAATTAAGAAGAAACTAAAAACTAAAAATAACAGAAAAACCCAAATAAACTATATCGATTTCTTAGAATAAATGAAACAGATTAATCCATATTACTATCACAGTGTCGGAACTTACAGTGGCTCAAACCCTTTTGGGTACTACAAAATTCTATAACTGAAATAAATGCTTATGTTCTATAAATTTACAATGTTCCAACGCTCTTTTTAAAACAGCAGGACATTACATTCGGATGAGCTATCTCCGTTGTCCAACTATATTAACGAGTTCGTTCTGCTGCATTAATAAGAACACTGTGACACCACATTGCGACATATGCGACAGACAAAGAGGGCTGTAATCTTGCCATTCAAGGTTTGTCAGAACAGAACAAACCGATCAACGTACTTTGACATATCATGATCAATAAATAATTTTACGTCTTGGCTTCAATTCACTAGCGGTCTACTGAAAGGCATCGAGCTTCACACTAGCGCGCACCCGACGCTTCAGTTCGGTTGAAAAAAGTATTGGTGGCCCTCCCGACGCTTTCGACACGACTCCATACATACAATCCATAACGATCAGAACCGATAATTAAATACATACTTAAACGCGGTAATCTTCAAAAAATTTTGACAGTTTGATACACCTTAAAATGTAGCTCCGTCATTGACATAAGCTTTCAGGGAAATGTTTCTAGACAGATATAATTATGTCATTTTACAATAAGTTTTACCTAATGATATTCTCGTATTCTTTGTCCTTGCCCTTAGAATCGCGCCAGCGGCGGTACATTACACTGGCGTCGACATTTGCGGGACTGAAGGTGTTGGGCTCGTTGAGCAGGGAGATGACGGAGAGAAGGACAGTTCGCACCGATTGCGTCGGGTTCCAGCGCTCGCAGGGCAGCTCCCCTGACTGTGGATCATCCACCGGCGGATGTAGGATTGATATGCAGAGGTCTCCGTTCTGGAATTAGAACAAATCTTAGTTAAGTCAAAGTATTATGCATCTACAATATATTGCAAATATACTGCATGTTATAATTTTTATTTGCTAATTGCTATTTCGGATATATTCTATAAATAAATTAAATATAAAGTTCCCTTTAACTTTATCCAAGAGAAATGATCCAAAAGATTTTTTCCAAATGCCTATACATTTTTTAAAAACGAAAAATACACAGAGTTGCCTCGGGGTGATTTTAAATAAAAATAAAAGATTTATTACGTTATTGGAAAATTGATTTTGCTATCTGAAAACCGAAAGATTCGAGTTTGAGAGTAAAACATGTGCTGGATTAACCAACAGCGTCGCTTGTACCGGCCAAATAATTGAAAACTAAAGAAAAATACAAATTTTTAATAAACTGAAGCCAGTATTCCAAAAACAATAACTTTTAACCTTGCCTAACCAAAGAAGTATAGCTGAAGTATTCATATCTACTCCTTCAGTTTTCGCAATTGGCCATCCACTTACATTTACTATACTAGCGGCTCGCCCCGTCTTCGTTTGTTCAACAATTAATTATTATACAAATACACTTGATATATAGCATATATGTCCATCCGGAATAAAAAACCTTTCTTATGGTAAAATAATTTTTAAAATGTGTGCCGTCGTTCTGGAGATTACTTTCTGCATATACGCAATCTCACAAAATTCGCACTCTCACTTTATAATAGTATTAGTATAGGTTACATGACTGTGTTCTTTGTTATCGTTTACATAATCATGTTTCGTTCACTATTTTATAAATGTGGAGAAACTCAGGGCAGTTAAAGTCTGAATACAGCTTGGCCCGAAGTACACGAAACCATTTAGATTATTACTTTCAAAGTGGTTGTAATACATATTGAAGTGCGTCCACAATGTCGTTATTTTTTTCTGTAATATTCTCGAACCACAGCTGTTAATATCTATGGTCACCAGGAATGAAACTGGAATGGGGTTGTAAATTTTTTATGTCAAACTTCGTAAATGATAATTATATACCTACGCCAAAACATTTTCCTGCAGTTTTTGTTTGATTGTCTCGTCCGGAGCAGTGTGTTTAGTAGTTTCCGTGTCCGAAAATATATGCGAAGTGTTTTAAATCTGTTTCCGCAAACGTATTAACATACTTGGTATATTTGTAACTTACAATACCGATCATCAACACCTAGATTTTTTTTTTATTCCAGTAAATTGAGCTGTTCTCGTAGAAGGTAAAATTCTGTTACAGTTTAGAAAATTCATTTTTGAGAACTAAATTAAACAACGATTTGACATATTGCATCCTTAAACGAAGCTATGTCCCGTTGCTAGTGTCAGTATAAATTGAATTGAAGCTACAGTGATATTTCACGGTTGTAACGCGAGCGTAGCGAGATACAGATTTCGTTTTCCGGTGAGCTTGTGCGCCGAGAGTGCATAACTCTTGTTACGTAAATTTTGCAGTTGCCGCCTACCGTTCTTTGTTCTTAGGTTTTTATCCATTGTTCCGCGAGTCTTTATAAATTTGACGTTCACGTGTCGGAGCTGACACTTGCGTGAACAAAGCGCGATACGCTGTTGCTAACGGTTACGTCTCTCACTTTGTAAATTGCATGTAAGTTGTATAATTTGTACTAATAATCGGAACGTTGATTTAGAATCGTAACATTGCACGACGAATTACTTTCTCAAAGTAGGAAAACAGATGTCGACACACTCGTACCCGGAGAGTCCACTGTCAGAATATATAGATGCGAAGTTCAACCTTAATTATATTGTTGTTAGTTAAGTTGTAAAGAAAATGAATTTTAAGTTGTCTGGAACATTTCATAAATTTGAGCCTGACCTATGAGCCTGATCCAGAATACAATCTTGAGGAAAACTCCTTGTCGTGATGTTGTGTTGTAATTGAACTCGTGTAAGATTAGGTACATTTGAAACTGTTATGACTTAGTCGTTTATGGATAATAAATTATTTTATGTTGCAAGTACGACCTAGACCGAGTGGATTTTTTCTGAAACCTACAAGGTCTAATGACTGGTTCTTAATATGTTTAGAAACGATGTTGAAGAAGGAAGTATTTTTAACGGATTTTTTGTTATTTGTTGTGCAATATAGTCAGGAACTATAGTTGTACACGTATGTATCTCACACGAGTTTCTACTTTGTGATCATAGCGTTCATGGTGCCGTACGACTGCGAAGAGCCTCAACTTATTCGTGTTTGAATAATATATTTTACTTTCAAATGTTACAGCTCAAATAATGCAGTGAACTTACTCCGTTGGTATTTTCCGAATTCGCAAATAACGATTTAATCAAACAGCGACGAGAATACTTCGAATATGTTTTATTTATAATACGAAAACATACAAGTCCGTTAAATATAGAACGCAATTTTACTATCGACAAACGGAAGAGAAACGCAATAAAATAATTTGTTAGACGAGCCGCGAGCAGAAACGTGGACGAAAAACGTATGAATCGTGGTCGGATTATACTCGTAGAAGTGTCAGTTTTATAAAATGATCGACGATTTCAAATCGATAACATAAACGATTATCGATGCAACCAAATTGTCAAACGACGATAGTCAGTGATCATACGGGAACTTCTGAACATTTTCACTTAGGTATTGAGGTCACATCGCCACGAAAATCACAAATGAAACTTAAAAAATGATTAAGTTGCTACTTATGATACAATTCAAAGTCAAATTATAGAAAAACATATCTATGAACCTGGATCTGACAGACCGAAAAATTGAATTTGTCTGTTATGAACGACAATTAGAGTTCGAAAAATTTAATGTTCGATCTCGGTTACTAACGACAAATCCAAGCAACTCCGAGCTATAAGATTACTGATAATTATCTTGAAAAAATCACAAGGGGCAGCAGTTACATGTTTCTTAATATCTATCTTTATGTGACTTTAAATAATGATATAACTTATAAGTTATACATTATTAGATATACATTTGTATTACTTACTATATTCAATAAATCATGGACCAAAATCCGTCATTTATTGTGCGTATTTCGATTATAATTTGCTTTTACAAAGGATATCTTGAGGAAACCCATATACTTGATAAATCTCCATAGTGTCCTTAAAACTGTATTAAGTGGAATAATTAGTGGAATGGACTAGATAATTTATTTTGCCCACTCTTAATTTCAGTGAGGATTACATTAGTTAAATCGTAGGAAAGTAATAATTCGCGACCCATTGAATAACCAGCGTAGAATATATCTAAATATATAATGACTAGACAAGTAACCTAAATGAACTTGTATGGACAAAACAAAACAGGGTGTAGTTTGTAGTGATGTACAGTTTTATATTTTGTATATGCATTGTGTTATGTTTGTATAACAGTGTTATATACGCAAAGTAGATTATCACTAATTCAATAACCGACACAAGCTCGCAGCCAACGTTTGAATATTCATCTATGAAGGGGAGTTGGCATAATTCTTGTTAAAAGTTATAAGTGTATCTTATAGAAGATTGCCATGCTTTAGCGTTTATCAACGCTCTCAAAGAATTTTGCACGCCCTAACCATTATGAAAATTAATTTATTATTTGATTTTTGTTGGTAGTTTTCGTACTATTACTGTTCATAAATGCAAAAAACTTATTTAGATACGTATTTCATTCAAATTATACTATTTCTGTGTATAATTCACGTTTAATGTTAGCCGGCAAACAGGCCGATCGCCTGATGATAAGTTGTTACCATCATCATGTCATTAGATGGGTACGTAACACAAGTTGGTAACGCACCGGCGAGTTGTTGGCTAAGAAGGAAGCGGTGAAACCACTTGTTAACATGATGATATTAGTTACCATTTGAAGACAATCAATACTGACGTAGTTGTCTCGATTGGATGCAACTCTAGGTAGATACGGCGGCGGTGCGCACTCGGTGCGTCATAAGTTTGAACGACCAACAAATTCAAGCCACTTTCCATTTGACATAGCGATAACCTAAAATCTATTTCGTCTACACCTATACATTTGCAATTTGTGTGTTAATTATTTTTTTCTCTTTATTTTTATGCATGTACAACATTTTTATGCACGATGACACACTTATATCAAATATTTTAAACACTAAACTTGAACCTTGGTGATTTGTGAACTAAATATAATATCTGCGCTTGGCGTTTAAGCGCTAGATCCTTGAGATTACCGTAAACAAGCATAGTATCTTATAGCGCTGAGTTTGCGACGCGAATTTCAATGTCAATCGTGGAAAGAAAAATATATTATAGTCGTGTAAAATGTTAATATTTTCACAGTCAAGTAATGCCAAGCGCACTTGTTATGTGTTCATTTACAACTAGTTTTGCAGTTTTTTCTTCACCAACCTATGACTTGTGTTACCTATAGTCAAATGGTCGTATAGTTGGTTTTGGAAGATATTATGAATGAGAAATTAACGATGTCTAAAATACAGAATAAAAAATTTCATAAGCTCTTTTGTGTTTCCGAATAGAAATTAAGGAATTACTTGAGTTTTTGATTAATTAATTCTCAAGTAGCTTTATATGTTTATAATCCACCTATCTCAAGATATTTCAAGAAGGTTCTGTGAAAGTTGGCATTAAGTTGTAAAATCTTTTATGGGGTCGCAAAAGATCCTGCGTCAGTTCGGAGTGAATCTTTTTAAATGTCCCATATCGAGAATACATTAAATAGTATTCTCGATATGGGACCAAGTATATCGCTTTTGTCATATATAAAAGATTTTAATTTCATCGGCTTTACGTTTCAGATATAATCTACCTGACATAATATTTTGAAAGAAAATAAAAAAACAACATGTAGTTCCGTTTTGACATCTATTTTATATATCTCATAGTATAAAAAATCTTGCGCGCCAGTATCAAAGAAACGGCCTACTGAACCTTAGAATACAAGGTCACACTCAACAATTGTGGTTTGATTTATTTTTAATGCTTCTTTGTTCACATTGAGAAACACAAACTTAATAGAACTATCGGCCGATTTATGTTTTTGTATTTATCTTTGGGATCCATCATACGGCCTTCGTCTCTGAGCATTTCGTGAAATTTTTGCGGTAACTATATACTTTATGCGAGACCTATTGACCAAAGATATTTCTGGCCGACAGAAAAAGTATAACTAAAAGATAAGAATATACAAGTACACAAATAATATACACAAATAATAACAGAAATAACATACACAAATGTAGTTGTAAAAAAGAAAAAAGTTACCTACCACCCGGTAGACGCGCCAAAACATATTCATGGTTTGCACACAACATATCAACAATTTTACAATTTGACTTTAAAATATTAGTCAGTGGCCAAACAAGCACTGTATAATAATCATCATGATAATGTCGGAGTTAAAACTGAATAATGTATTATTTACCGTTATCTTATTACAGTCAACGGACGTCAAGATTTTTAGTAAATAAATGGTGCGACACAGTTAAACAAACTCAGCAGGCAATAAGGATATTTTTTTTAGCATGGTAGACTTGTCCATACGATACCTTATTACACCTTAGGCAAGCTTCTGTTGACAATCTAGAAATATGTATAAGGAAATGCAAAAATACCCGCCATTTATTAAAATAAATAAGATTACCTGAAGGAACTTGTCTACACCAATCGATAACGACAAAACCTTCATCATCCATTAACGTTTCTCTGCCTATGGGAATAACGGAAGCATTAAAGCGAGTTGCTTACCTCAGCAGCACAACGCATCCATAAATAAAATGAATGACGAAATTTGATTACATTTATGAGAAAAATTAAATGATTTGCCATTATTAAATATGGAGAGTAAAAAATAAACAGCCGTTAGAGAATTTATGAAGATTGTGCGTGTAATAAATCATGCTTGGGTCAAGTATCTCTGCCTTGAAAAAGGCCTAAGAAAGGCAAGGGACGCAGACTTAGTAGAATCATTGGAAAACGATGCTTTTCCATGTTCTACATTTACATGCTGGAGCAGCAAAGAGCTGGAACAAGAAGTGTAAGCTGGGTAGAAAATCCTTAGAAGATGAATATCATGAAGGAGTGTTATCCTTCAAAATACAAAGTTTTAGAAAAATCTCAAACTATTATTTTTACATGTAACATACTGCTTTACCACGGAATCAAATTGTGACGAAAAGCAAAGAACAATTACATAAAAAATTGTGATCATTAAGTACCACGAATGCTAACAGCGCTTAACGAGCAATGACGACACTCAAGTTTTAAATTTTTGGAATTGAAGTTAATTTTGGACAAATTTATAATAATAAATGAATTGAAGAATGTCTGTAAATGACCATATTTTAAATTGACTCAAAACATATTGTTGTCATATCTAGCGCTACATCTCGATGGTCATTTCTGCACAACTTCCTCACGAGACTTAATTTGGCATAATATTGGCCGTTCATTGTAGTCTCCTTGGGTAGTTAATCTATAATGAAATTCCCTCGCTATTCCAATAAACAGGCGCCATTCGTTTCGAGGCCGACTTTTTCATTTTGAATTTCTTCGTCGGCCTTTCTTTTTTTTTTTTAATATCCATTGCATGGACTATTATTTGGAATCCGGATTCGTTGACGGTGACATTCCGATCTCAAATTTCGTTTATGTTATCGTAGGCTAACTCAATAAATTATTTTAAACTTGCGAGTGGTCGTTGCTTGTCAAGCGGTGTGACTAAAACACAGTGGTGTACACGGTGTGCGCCAATTTTTTTCATACATTACACATAAGATTTCACCAACTCGTTCCTTCCTAACCTGATGTCTTTCAGCTATTTGTTCTAATCAAATTTTTTGGCTGCCCATATTTTTTTTTTACTTTTTTTGAACATGTCCTCGGTCACTACCTTGACAGGCCGGCCCGGGCGGGGATCATCTTCGTAACTCATTCGCCCTTATTGAAATAAATGGACCCATTTTTACCGTCGTATATGACAGCGTAGAGTCCTAAAGAAACAACGACATTTATTCAAAAATGTCTTTCGGCGTATTAGGGCGCAGTGTCTAAAATTCCCTGAATTTCCAGAATAAGCTAACATGGTAATGTTCGTTATTCGACAGGTAATTCATTTATGATCTAAACGACTGGCTGGCTGGCTGGCGGACTTACTACGCGGCGACGCTCTACTCGAGGGGCTGCGGCTCACGTGTGGGGATTTCGGGGCTCGAGGTAACCCTCTTCTCCCGGGCAGTTTACTCGAGGGGGTCAACAGCCCCCTGGTGACATAACCCCCGCTATTAAGCGGGGGCTTAGGACTTCGGTCGCACTACCATCGTGCATTGCGACCTAGCAGTAGTCCTCCAAATGGGCGGGGGAGTGATCCAAATATTGATAAGGAATTGTTTCTATACTACCAGTGAGTCCGGCATTAAGTTACACGAGTACGAGCTATTTAGACTTCGTTAAGTACCTTAGGCCGCGAATTTATCATCTGTCCCTCGTATTTATATTAAAAATAACCTGTATTTTGTTTCCCTTTAGAAAACATTATCTGTGCAATATTAGAAATGGATGTAAAATCGCAGTGCAATTATAAATTATTCAACATCAGCCTAATGTAAACCTTCATTGGTTAAAAGTATAGTTCTTCCGTATCAGTAGGGCTGCAGCGTTGGATATGATGCAAAAAAAAAAATATCCGCTACATACTAAGCCGCATTGTAACCAAATTCTAAAACTACATAATACATGTACTGTGTATATTATAAAACAGATTCAGTAAAAAATTACGGCAAAATTAACTGAATTCAAATCTTGCTGCGCGTGTTACCTACTTACTTACGTTTGAAATGTTTCAAACAAGCAGGCCAACTGTTAGTGGTTGTACATAAAAAATGATGCCATAGTGCGAAACAAAGACAGTGGAAAGTAACTATACTGCTTTGAATAACGGTTCTATGTCCCGTACGCTTGAATGTTGATTCGCAATATGTCGAGTTGTACGATTCGACGACGAATAGTTCGCCTAAATTTAAATATATATATATATATCTATTTAAATTTTGTAAATGCCCATGGTAGATTCGTGCTGCACGTTCTGAAGCGGTCAGGAATTAGACTCCTTGTCGATGTAAGATATCGGCGCCAGGTCCCTTCCGTCAGAGGTATCTAGGCTCTGTACCACCAGGTTTAATTCCGACAGTACTTATGTATGGCAAAAGTACGCTTTACCAGCCTGACGATCTTCTGCTGCTTAATTGTATTAATTATTTTTAAGTTATTTTGTGCATGACAAAGCCAGTTAACAATGGGATTATAACAACAAGTACGAGGAATTGAATGGTTTCTATGTTCATGGCTGCTATGACCATCTACTATCAGGCGAATGGAAGGCTAATTTGACGGCTTTAAATAAAAAAAATATTCTTTTGTAAAGTCTCTCGAGATGACACGACAAATAAAGAATAAATAGGAAACAAGAGAAACATAAATGTTTTGATAATAGATGACGGGTTATCAATAAACAATGCGTCATTGCATAGTGACGAAACCATATAACATCAATCTTATATGGATAACAGTGACTTAAATTAAGAAGTTGTCAAATATTACAAAACAATAGAAATATGTATGATAATTATATCATAAGTGTCATATCAATAAAATACAGTTAAATATTAAAATATGTATTAAGGTTAAGTAGTGGTTCCAGATCTTGGTTTTTTTAACTAGTTTAAAGTGGATTTCATTAAGTTACATGATCTAACCTTTTAACAAATACTGAACCTGGTGGGTCGTGTTATTGATTAACTAAATTGCTAAATAATAACAATAGTTGCATGAGAATGTTTACCTAAACGATTTAAATATTTTCAATATGTAATTGTAATGAAGCAGGAAAAATTATATATATGTTATAATTTTGTGTTAGCTACAAGACTCTAACAACCGGGTCCAACTGTAGGAACAGTGGAATTCAATAGAATTAAAGATAATGTTGTAACGACTCGATTAGATAGTCATCTAATATCTATATTTATGTTTTAGGTTTCATCTGAGAACCAATTATTATTTCGAGATGAGTGTTATAGAACATATTGCTGTAGTGATATTGCTACAAAAGTTTAGCTTTAATGATCATCAAACATTGATACAAATTGGAATTCGTATTAGAACAACTAATCTAGAAATGGGATTAATCTCGTAGCTATAAATCGTTGAAATTATCTTATCTATCTATCTTAGTTATCTATAACATCAAAATTTTGTTAATACCTATTCCAATATGATAACAATTGATATATCACAGTGGCATGATGATAGAGCATAAAGCGAGGCGAGGTGCGTCGCCCTCGGCTAAAAATATGGCACCGGTTCACTGCGCGCCTCATCCTCACAAAGAAAACGCGCGTGTTCTGACCTCCAAATCGAAAAGCAACTCGGTGCTAATGATGAATTTTTAAAGATCGAAGGAAACTTAACTCCAGCTGGTTACCCCAGTTTTTGCAGGATACGCTGAAGCTGCAAGGTTTTTTCAAATTCAATAATTTATAATGTAGTCGTCGGTACGGTAACCTAAGGTGTGATTAGTTACGTCGCTGTGTAATCTATTTTTGCAGCTTTCTATTTATATTGTCTGCTGCGGAGACTATGAAAATAATATTACATATGAATTTATATTTCAAATTTAGTGATACATATCATAAACTCTATATATGTCAATAACGGTTATGTAAGAATTATAAATTAATTATAATATATCAACTTTTACGTTTAAAGGTTGGATTGCATGAAATAAGACGGTAGGATCGTAATGTTCGCAATTAGTAAACGTATTGCAGAATTGTTGAGCGGGAAGGAGACCTTGGAGGCTCGACTACGGGTGAGTTGAAGGTTCGCTGACGTACACGGTACCGCGGAAGCACCCACTCATAACTATGTGTCACCGCGTCACAACCGCGAATCCTTTGTCGTAAGATTGTATTCCACCACAATAATAAAATATACTGTACCCAACCACTGTTACGACATGTCAAAGAACTGCGCACAACCACATCACGGGCAAGTCAAGAGTCAGAAGTACGCATACGTCACATGCCATGAAGCGTACATGTGTTGATAATAAAACGCAAGCCACGTGGTCGCCTCAGAGAAATACGCGATTGAAATGTTGGCACGGACGTATTTGATTCGCCGAGATGGCATCATGTTTGTGGGGCGTTATTTAAAGAAACACCTATGGATGTAGCACAAGTTCAAAACGGCCACTGCGTCGCAGGTCGTTGAGATTAAGGTTAATTACCTCAAGGCCAGGGTACTGATGTGTATTCTCATGAAAATTATACTAACTACGGAAGATAGGCAAGGTTTTAAAAACAAAATTATTAGCATTAACACATGTATGTAATGGAATATGTTATATAAAACAGAGGGCACTGATCAACTAACGTACACTACCGGTCAAAAGTTTGAGACCACTAAAAAAGATTTTTGTTATTAGTAAATATTCTTAAAATATTGGTGATAAAAAGTAATCTGCACATCTGCATATTCTATTGTTTTTAAAGATTGCCTAAAAGCTAATTCTTTTGTATATAAGCCAAGGAAAGGGCCATAAACCAGCATTGTTTCCAAACTGCAATGTGAGCCGAAGAAGAGCTAGTCCGATAATCGATTGTAAAAATTTTATTACCTCATTACCGCAGCTGACACTTCGTTTTTTTTTACATCATCTTACAATGCGATTGTTCTGTATTTTTAAAATATGTTTTAAGTTTATTTTAACCCGATATTTTCATGGTTATCTACGAATATCCGCTGTTAGTCTGATTTTGTGATTCCTACAGTCAAGACGTCTCTAAAATGGGAAAAGTTTGCGAAATTAGTATCGAAACGCGATCTGCCATCGTTGTTCTCCATAATGAAGGCAAATCTGAACGTGAGGTTGCATCTTAACTCAAGTTATCAAAGACTTGTGTTCATCGCACTATTGTGCGGTACAAACAAACTGGCAGTAATCAAGATCGTCCGCGCTCCGGGAGACCAAGAGCTACGACTTCTAGTGAAAACAAATTTATTGTGGTAACCAGCAAGCAAAACAGACGCCTAACAGCCCCAGAAATCCGCGTTGAAGTCAACAAATCTCGGGAAAAACCTGTGTCAGTGTCTACAGTGAAAAGACGATTGCGAGACGCCAAGTTGTATGGTCGCGTTGCTGTTCGAAAACCTCTTCTAAAACCGCAGAATAAGAAAAAACGGTTGCAGTGGGCCCTAGCCAATCGAGACTGGACCGAAGAAGATTTCTAAAAAGTACTTTGGAGTGACGAATCTAAATTTGAAATATTTGGTTCAAAAAGAAGAATTTTCGTTCGACGTTCCGCCGAAGAAAAGATGATGCCACAGTGTGTAGTCCCGACTGTCAAGCATGGTGGCGGATCTGTTATGGTCTGGGGTTGTTTCTCAGGCTATGGGACTGGAAATCTGGTCCAAATTAAAGGAATTATGAAAAAGGAGGAGTATAAAGTAATTTTGGAGAAAAATGCTATTCCCTCCGGACTAAAGTTAATCGGCAAAGGATTTATTTTCCAACAAGATAATGATCCAAAGCGTAGTTCAAAATTATGTAGGGGCTATTTAGACGAGAAACAGTCAGAAAAAGTGTTGGAAAACATGACATGGCCACCCCAAAGTCCCGATCTTAACCCCATAGAGCTTTTGTGGGAAGACTTGACCGAAACGTACGGGAACAATGTCCTTCTTCACAGGAGGCCATGTGGAATGCCTTAGAAGACAGCTGGAAGAATATCTCGCAAGAGACAATAAATAAGTTAATTGCTCGCATGCCAAGATTGGTAAAACAAATAATAAAATGCAAAGGAGGATATTTTGATGAAGTCTGTGTAAACTCTCTTGTTTGTATTTTCTTTAGTAATTTAGTATTATCTTTTGTATTCGTAATTTTTTAATTTTAAATATTGTGTATAACATGGAAATAAAAACTGTATTTCATAATGATTTAAATATGTTGACTTTTATTTGTTTTCTTAATTTTTTATAGTGGTCTCAAACTTTTGACCGGTAGTGTATAGCCAAACCGCTACAGGACCGCAACTTGAAGTAGCCTAGGCGCATATTAAGGATTCTTTGTGGCATTGAAAGTTGAAGCCATAAAAGGCGTTTAACAAGAAATAAAAGTTGACATGGTGGTCTCGATATTTATTAAGTTAGAAATATAAATTAGCAATTTTTGAAATATTATCATACAAAATATATTTACGGCTGAAGCAGTCCAACAGAATCAACGTGGCTAAATTTTGAAAGCGGTTAAATTTTATGTCGTGGATATGAAAAAAACGCAACTTTGACACTGAACTATGAATCACTTCTAATTATATCAGACACTAAAGCAGCACTTTCAAATATTTTTCTAAAAGAAGATATTTAAAAGAATTAAAAGAAATTAATCAAAAGTTGTTTTAAAATAACGTAATTCCGTGTGTACTATTCAAAATTTTTATAACTACCCGCATTACAGATCATAGATGACAGTATAACTAACGTATTACAGATCAAGGGTGAGTTTCGGTCAATCCTTAATTATATTTATATTGTATCACAGTCAAACACTGATTAGATTATAAAATACAGTCTATATTACTTTTAAAACATCACACATATAAGCTGTACTAAAGTAAATATGCAAGAAAACTCAGGCGAACGCAGAGCATTGTCTTGTCGGAAGTTGATTAAATTCATTCACCATGCGCTAGGTAGCAGGCGAACCTCTTTAAGGCTAGTTACACCCACAAAAATTACCACCGGAAAATCCATTCCCTATTAACAGCACTAACAAGACTTTTTCCTTGTAATTAACGATTTTTATTAATTGCTTCCATTAATATTATTGAAATGTTATTTACTTTTATTTCTAGACCAACGTGAATTGTTGTGGAACATATTAATACAAATTTATTTGTAATATATACCTGTGGTGATTCTATCATTTTTAATTCCAAACGGTTTGTTCATTGAATGATTAACGATGAATCACTTGCTGTTAAATTAAGTATATTATGCAAAGGTCATTCAACTGTTAGTCTCTCCTGTTTGAGGAGTTGGTAATTTTTAAAAGAAACGGCTATGTATTATGACGTGTACTTCTTTATTGGTCCACGTTTGTACGGTACAAAATGGAATTATCTTTATAATTTAGGGTTATAATTACGAAAAATAACTACAGTGAAAGACACTCACATTTAACCATAGCAAACTTGGTTCTACACTTAGTAAAACTAGCTTTATAATGTCTTCTGTGACTAGAGTTATAACGAGAAAAACAACTCTCACGTACTTTAGTGGTCAATAATACAGTTCCTATATTTTTTTCCTCATCGACATCTAATTGGTAAGGTATTTCTGTAGAGTTAAACATTCATTAAATACTATTATACTGTATCATATTAGAAATTTAATTTATATTTCGATGCAGTAACAATAAATATTTTTTTTTATTTAAAAACTAGTTAATGTTTTTCACCTCACTTAACGCAGATAAAGGCAAAATTCTGAACCCCTGCCTCAATCAATTAGAAAATACACAAACATATACGCAAGGCTGCAGCAAACTATAGTTGCTCTAAGAAGGTCCTTTTTTTGAATAGAATGTGTAAGCAATGACAATTTTATTTTAAATAAAATGCCTAAGAAATTCGACTTAATAAAACCTTACTGTACTCTAAGCATCGTCCTGTAACTGCAAATGTATAAATGTTTTAGGGCACGGATATCCCGTGACGATAATAAAATCTAAATATTTCACGAATGTTTGTTTTTCTATATAGCCTGAAGCGGTCTGGAATACCTTAGCCCATCGTTATTATATCACACACACACACACATATATATATATATATATATATAATACATATACATAGACTTATCTAAGTAAAAATTAGACGAAACCTCCGGGCGGAACTTATCATGTTATGGCGTGAATCATACTTTGGTTTGATGACCCTGCCGCGATGCTATTTCGTTACAATTTATTCGAATCCGCGCGAGCGTCATCAACGAATCTCTTATTAAACAAAATTTAAACTTCACGGTATAATTGTAGCTTTATCTACAGTTGTATCTGGACTATTTCTACTGACCTCTATTAAATAACATTTGATTTCAAGTTCTTTTTAACAAAAGCATGAAATATTATGGATAAAGAAAATTTTAAACCGATTGATTTTTAAACCAATAACAAAAGAAGTGTGATCATAGAGCTATAACTTAAAGTAATTCAGATTAGTTTGCATATCGGCGGAAACCACAGAATACATAATGGATCACCACCACACAAAAAGTATCACAAAATTTTTAGTAGGCCGGGGTAAACGCGTGTATGTGGCAACATTAATGTGTCTAATCTTATTCCACGGAGGTTTGCTAAAATTACTTTAAAATTATTTCGTAACTCGCATAATTATATGTTTCTGCACATTTTAAATTATCATGTTAGGTATTTTTATATGATATCAATCTTCAATATTTTTATATGAAATGGTTTGTTTTAACCTTGGTCAAAATTTTTTAAACATCAGGCTCGTATTGTACTACTAGAATGAAATTAATTACATGCATACACAATCGCAACCCTGTATTCGCAGTCCTCTTTAATGTAACGAAGTCAAAACCCGAAGACTAACATTTGTCACCACATAAATATTTAACATCTTTATAACCACCTTTTGGGCGGCGCGAAAGTTGGTAGTGATGGCTGCATATAGCTTATATGCAATCAGCAGTTTACAATTTCTCATATGCGATAGTAATGCTAACAGTCAGTGGATATATAAAAATTGGAATAATTTTAACATCCGCCTTTTACAATTTCCGAACACGTTTACAACAGAGCAAAAGTATATATTAAGTGGTTTGCCTATTCATTTGTCGGTTATTAATATAAATAAGTTTCTTATCAGAAAAATACCTGGAAATGTTTTAGTTTTTCATAAATGAGACCAACGATCGAATTTGTGTTTCACAGAAAATCCATCATACGACGTGAGTCATGGCGATGATAGTCCGACGAAGTGTTCAGCGCAATTTAACTTTACCTAACGATATTTATAACTTTTGAATAAGAAATAAGAGATGATATGAATAGTTATTTCGTCATACACCGGAAAGTTGATGTGTATACGAGTATTTCACATGTGATTAACAAACGCAAACGGCAATACGCACCATATTTTTTGCAACCGTTGTATTAAAAATAATAAATTTATGTATATATATACATATCAAATATAAAATAATAAATAAAATTGGATTCTGTTTGTAATATTAAAAGTAACCGCTTTTTACTACATGCACATGAATGTATATATGGTAATAAACCAAAATATTAGTTTTTACATTTTTTGTCTGTCTGTCTGTTTGTTTGTTGCGGCTAATCTCTGAAACGGCTGGACAAATTTTGATGGGACTTTCACTGGCAGGTAGCTGATATAATAAGGAGTAATTTAGGCTACTTTTATTTCTACTAAATAACTTTTTTGATAATTTCCACGCGGACGAAGTCGCGGGCACAGCCTGTCAAATATAAAATAAAATAATGGTTTCAAAATAATGTTTCCCGTGTTATTCAAACGGCCACCATTTGGCGCGCTTTTGACATGGACTTAAATGTCACATATCATGTTATATTGAAACTCAATCCCGACATTGACTTACAGCAAGTGTAGTAAACTACATTCTGGTAGTGATAAAACCTATTTTATTTCTAATAATAAGTTTTAGATGTAGCATAGCGAAGGGATTACGTTATGATTATGAGTGTTAAGAAGGTAAGAAGTATTTAGCACCGTATGTTTATTTACTCCCATGCTTTAAATCCTCTATAAATAATTCTGAAACAGTTAGCTTACTGCCAACATTAAAACACCCAATGTCCTAATAACCATAATATCATCCAAACGGATGATATAAAGTTGTACTGAATTTCATTATAACACTCCTTTGTTTTTTTCGATCCCTTTTGTGCAAAGGCTTTACTTAACAGACAGCCATATTCTTACTGCTCGATGTGTGGTATCTGTATGAATTTCAAAAAAAAGAACCTCTGTACGAATTTTAAAAAAAGAACATTGTCATTCACGTGCGTTTCACTATCAGAACGCCGTTCGCCGTAAAAAAAAAGTAAGTTATTCGAATCCCCGCCAATAATTTAATAATTGCACTATACCAAATGTTAATTACTACTACAATAAATAATTATTTCATTAATACTTAGTTTAATTGTATATACACAGTAATGGATGATATTAGGTTACTAAGACTGGCAGTTTTCATGTTAGCAGTAGGCTAACTATTTCAGAATCTTTTAAAGAGGATTGATATTATGGGTGTAGATAAAGTCTTGTATGCAACTATTGATAATTATGTATTAAAACAATCATGTGATAAACACACATTCGTGTTTTAATACCCCTTATTATATAACAGTTGCATAAATAACTAATAAGACATATTTATAATTGATAATTAAAGTACCGCGTGTGTTTTCTATTGTATAAATGTAACACGGAAAAATACTGCACAATTATGTTTTAACTATTCAATATTTACAATATTGAATATTTATTTTATTTATATTCCATTTTGAACCAAAACCAATTTTGCTCCTATCCCAAAGTGAACTAACTAACTGCCTATAGTTCGATCAAATAAGTTGACCTGTAACCAGTTAATTAGGTAATTGTTTCGAAATATTATTTCTTCCATCAAGTTTTCTCAGGAAAGCGGGTTTTCATTATAAATTATAACAGTTTAACAGCCGTCACAACGTTTATCTGTAGCATTCATTTTACATGACCTCATCAGAACGCATAATCCATCTGAATGTATTGTTCCAGTCAGTAATGCAATCGTGTCAGTGACCCATTTTTACCTACAGTTTCACTACATGAAGTACATGTAACTGGAATTATTAACATATCTTAAAATTTTAATTCTATGTACTTATGTATGTATCGATGTCATCAATTGTGTTCACCGATGAAATCTATATGTTATCAATGAAACATTATAAACGCAAATTTATTTTATTGTATTTTGTGACAATGTTATTATTACTTGGTTCTGATATACAAACATCTGAGAACACAAGCGAGCTATTTCGTAAGTCACTGATTTTTATTTCATGTTCCTACAATAAAGAATATTTGTATTGTAGTGTTTAGTCGTAAATGTCATGAAGCTTCATCATCATTACAATTAATATAGTCCCACTGCTGGGCTCAGGTCTCCTCTCACAATACTCTTATTTTATAAGTGGGTTAAGACCAAGACCAGACCAAGTGCAGACTTTACATACCATCAAGAACATTATGGAGTACTCTCATCGAAGTGATAATTAATTGGTAATGCGTAGTACGTACTTCATTTGAAATATTAGAGGCGGGAGTAGGATACAAAATTGTGTT
>PDGT01000017.1:5605700-5674692 GCA_003671415.1 Megathymus violae | reverse complement strand
GTGAAAATTACGTTCAAGCCACTAAGGCTATCGCCGTTAGTTCATGATGAATTTTCCTTTAGGTTTTTTCGTTAAATTTATTCGCTAAACTATAATACGGAAATATTCTCCATTATGTACAGTTCTCAGGGAAAAAATAATGGAATTCGTAATAATATAGTTGTCATGCTGTTCAATTATTTGTTAATCCAATAGTCGATTGCTAAAACATGACACTAGCTCTTAAACAGTCCAGCGCTATGTTGCTTAGTAACACAACACGTTGGAACGCAAGCTGACTGACCGTGTATAATTGAAAGGTCTACCTTAAGTAGATGGTGTGAACACAATTACAATACGCCTATATCTCTTATACATAAATGCGGTTTTAAATAAGTTTTACAATCAGTAAGTTTAATTCTAGCCGGGCGGACACACAAGACCCATTTTATTATTTAAGGGATATGTTTAATTAGTTCCAGAAATCGGAAAAAGTAAAAATATTGTTAGTTACCTATTGTGCAGATTTGGTACGTTACAGTTTTATTATTAGTATAGATGTTAATATAAATATTAACAAGGGTGTTGTGATGAATCTAGAAGGAAGGTAGAGTAAAGTACTTGGTCGCTTGTTAGTAATTATATTTAAGGTACAATTTCAATAGACGACAAGTCGAGGCGATGTGAGGCAACAATCTAAAATACAATATAGATAGACAGTAGTTATTGAGCCCAACAAAGTGACATTTTTTTGCCCATCAGGAATGAGTTTGTACTTAAAGTTATAAAAAAAAATACGTCACAATTCACAAACATAATGAATAAAATACATAATAAGTACCTCATATTCGTTATGTATAAAAAATATTTTTATTTATTTTTCTGAATCTGTCTAGGCAATAAATTAAAACCAAATTTAGTCGATGCGGGAATGTACCAAATGTAGATTAAAAGTATTAAGTTCATTTTTGGCACGAATAAGTTGCGGAACGTTGGTTAAATAAATATATCTCGCCGAACAAATAATGTAATCTACAATTTCTTTTTGTTAAGAATAAAAAGAATAAATTTCTGCAAGCTGACTTAAAGAAAATGCAATATTCGTTAATTAGTAATTTTAAAAGACTTAAAGTAATTTATTTTTATTATTTATTTATTATTATTTATTATTATACCTTAGTAGGTAGAATCAAGGATAAACGTTTTGAAATTTTACGCAACAAAATTACTGATTACAGCAAACAAACCGCTTATAATAAAGCAGCAAAACAAACGACTCAGTGGGATTAAAATTTTCGTTAATAAGGAAGTTGCGAACAACGTGGAATATTTTTGCGACCTTAAGTAATCTGTTTTATAAATATCTAGCGACCCGTCCCGGCTTGTGAATGAATTTATATATATTTTTTACTGAGATTTTCATACAAAAATATCATCCAAAATTCGGATGAGTTTTTCGAATAAATTATTTCATACAAACCTTGTTTTGACACTTACGATCAATACAAAAAAGAAACAACCCAAACGATAGAGCCAACAACAAGTCTTTAATACACGCGACAACTGATTTTTATTTACATAGTTTCCCAATCGTAAATAGAAGAAATACTGTAAAGATTGGGGGTGAATAAGTACATACAATTTTAAAATTACCGTTTTTCTAAAGATTTATCTTCGTCGTGGTCCTAGAAATGTTTCAATTCACATTTTGTATTAGTTATTTGTAACAACACTTACCTCGTATACATTTGGATGCCATACTTTAGTTAAAAATCTAATGGATGGAGGTGAATAAGGATAGTCAGCAGGAAACTTCATATGTGCCTGAAACAAATAAAATAAATCTTAACAATGCTATCACATATAACAATATTAGGTGTGGTTGATGTATTTACCATAATGAACAGATTTAATGGTTGCAATCAGTTTAACGGAATTGTTATAAAAACAGACATAACAAAATGGCAAAAAAAATTTTTTGTGTGATATTTGTTATTGCATTTATAATTAAGGTTAAAACATGAGACAGAGAATAAAAAACTAATTTTTAAATACATTTCAAGGATTTAATGTCAAATAGATTTATGCTGCAAGAGATTTCTAAAGACTGACAACAAAGATTGTAGGATTCTTTACAGAAAGAGGACTACACAAGTAGGGCAGGAAGATGTGAAAAGCATAATAATACATACCTGAGGTAATACAAGCATATTGGCGGAAGTAGATAAGGAGACATTTATGAAGATGTTTTTAAGGAAATTAAGTTAAATATAAAGGAAATAATATAGCAAATAAATAAATAATAAAAAAACAAACAAACACATATCGCCGTGTTCACTAAATATAAAATTACAAAATAATTGAAACAATTTTCAATATAGTAAATTTCAGAATAATAACAAATAACAACTACATGAAATGATGAGGTTTAATGTCTTCACAAAATGTCTACTACCTACTACTACTGTAAAACTACTTTTGGGCTAAACAGCATTAATGAATATTTTGTGTTACTTAAATTACTACCGCAACCACACCACCAGTGTGGTAGTTTATCATCACCAGTAGTTGCATATCTGTAGACATTGTTTGGCATATATTTAAATATGAGCCACTTATGTTTACGAATTTACAATCTGTTTTTGGACTTGATAGGCGATTGAACAAAATGTATTGGATTAACACAGTCAGTAGTGGAATCACCAAAAATTATATAAATTAGTATTAAACTCAATGTCAATACTAATGTACCCAAATTTATGTGAAAATCTATAGTTAATACTTTGTCAATAAAAAAATTAACGAGTTATCCGTTAGTTACAGAACCAGGATGAAATAGTTGAAACATCAGCATAAATCAAGTTAAAAAATCAGGAGATTATTGTATTATGAATAATATTAAGTTAAAATTTGCTAGTGAATTACATATATTCCTTATAAATAATAATAGTATGTTTTTTTACATCTTAATTAGATGTCCTAGTTATTGGCAGCTGAGGCGACAGTAGGCCTTCATTACAAAAACGTTTTAAAAAAATAATTAGTAAATTGAATAATATTCCCATTCTTTTTGCATTATATAAATTAAATTAAACTTAACATGTCCAATATTATACAGACAAATTATTAATTAAATTATTAATTTTAATGCTTAAGACTAAATAAATGGCTTGCTGCTGTGTCTGATGTACTAACCTACCACCATTAGTAGTTATACAAAATGGATACATTGTAATAATATCGTCAGAACAAATTAAGAGTTTTCTGGTGTTCCACTTGTTGTATATGAAGTATATTCAATGTAACTGCTGTGATAAGAGTACATAAAATTCGAAAATAGTATTTATTGCACATTATTGGATATAATTACCACACAGTGAGGAAGAATCAACTGCTGAACAAAGAAGGTATTCAAAAATCTACTACTTACACTATGAATTTTGTAATCTGAGTGTAATAAGACTATTTTTCGGATACTGGCTACCTACCCTCATTTTGCTTTGGAAAATTCCATGGGAACATTCATTTCCTGGGATGAAAAGAATTCTAGATTATGATCCATAATAAACTTACATCAGATATGAAAGACAAAACTTCCAAAAAAGATATTTGTTACAATTTTATTTATTATAAGTATAGATTACCAAAGAACTTCTTTACTCTATTGAAGTAACAAAAGCAAAAATTATTTCTTGTACAACTTGTGCTTAAAAGTTACATGGTCAAGTGATTAAAGCAATTGCTCCTGTTGAGAGTAAATCCAATACGCTGTCCGATATTGCACAATATAAATGTCTAGACATAAAATTAAAAAGATACTTATAATAATAAGATTATACTAAATATATTAACAATACAAAATCGAGAAGAGACACATAAACAATAAAATGAAATGAATGTGAAATATATTCAATACTTGATAAAAAATGTGCATCTAGTATTTATATACATAGGCATAGGTTTAGTAAAGAAAATGGAGAGCAGGTTACTAATACTCCTAAACAATTAGTTTTATTTGACAAGTTGATGTGTATATTTATACTTTAACCACTTATTTACAGCTACGATTATTTTTTCAAACATTGAAAAATATTTTGTTCGCTCATATAATTATGAAAGCCTATCAAATCAATAACTCGAACAACCAAGTTGATTATAGTAAAATCTAAAGAACAATATTGATTTATGTAGATTAATGTTGTATATGTATATTTGCCATGACTGATAATATTTACGATTGTTACAGTTACATAGTGCTATTTCTTACCCTCAATAAACACAAGTATTGTTAGTTTTTATCACAATAATGGCTGAGCAATTAAGATTAAATTGTGGATAATTAGCAATAAACAATTATTTTTAATTTAATAACTGTTAAATCCCACAAGGCTAGAGAAATCATCAGTAGATCATGATACTGGTGACATTACATTTAATGATCTGGAAGAGTGGCTTCCAAACTTTTTTCAGTCGCATATCCCTTAATAAAACTTTTAATTTATGGGTACTCCATTTATCAGTTCCATGTACCGCAAGTTCAGAATCACTGATCTAGAAGACAGATTCATTAATCACAAGATGTAAGAAAACGGGTGACTAGGAATTGAAGGCATGAACTGTCAGGAGGGTAATTGTACTTCAATTTAAATTAATTGACAATAATTCATTTTGAGATATAAAGTTTACATATACAAAAATAGTTTTGACAAAGTGGATTAATAAAGTAGTTATTACAATAACTACCTATTTATCCGTAAGTAGGCAATTATAATTAAGTATTTTTTAATTTATGTATTCGTCATTCTTTTTTAAACTGCATATTTTGAACTGCAAAAACTTGTATCTATAACATGATAAATATGATGATGGTTTAATTTCTTATTTTAAATAAGGTGTTATATTGTAGACAGAACCAGCAGAAATAATGGAATAGGATAATTGTTTAGGCAGATCACAGGAGAGGTAGCATGCCTGGCCATTTAAAATACATGGAAAGTTTATTTGTGGCTATTAACAAGGCTAAAAGTATGTATTTGTTATTTCAGACATACAATATAAAATGTTATATCACATAATCTTAAATTAGGAATGACAGTATTGTTATACAAAGGCTTAAAGAGATTATGATTCTAGAATTTGATAGTCCATTTACTGTTATATAGCTTTGATAGCAGCATGTAAACATGTTGTTAGTAACCTACCATAAATATCCATTATGAATTTAGATGGCTAAATTGATACTGAATAAAAAAATTACATGGATTTTTTTTTTACCTTGAAGTATCCGCCTTGGTAAAGCGTATCTGGAGGCCCGAAAATTGCAACTTCCCATTCAAACAAATTGTCCTCTCCTAAAAGTTTGACTCTGAAACCCTCCACAGGTTCCTCTTGCAAGCTCTTGTATTCCAGCGCTAGGGCTCTCAACGCTGAACTGGTAGGTACCGTACTAGACATTTTTAATATCCAATTGTATATATATTTTCTAACAGTCACAAAAGCAATCACTCCTATTTATATATAGAAGTTTTATTTACATAACTAGTCAACTGTCTCAGCGATCCACGTATTCACGAGGCATTTCACTCAACTCGATTCACAAACAACGCACGAATTTTGGTAAACATATCGCCAAAATCTCGGAAATTTAACTATTTATACGAATATCCTGATAACGCATACTAACAGTATAAACTTTGCAAATTAATTCGAAAAGCACAGCGAGTTCTAAAACTATGAGAAGGCTTTTGCTCAGCTTCTAAACAATAGAAATTCCAAGGAAAACGGCTGCGTATTTGTCTGCACACAGCTGCTATCTGAACTGAAGCCCAAGCTGAGTTGCCCGACCGAATATTGTAGAACAGCTGTTGTTAGTTGCCTATTTCTGTGGTTGATTGCGCAGCAATGTGACGCACACGCGCAACTATTATTGACTGACTATAGCCACAGATTATTGTATTGATTGATTAAGTAGAGAAATATGTTATGATAAAGCAGTTCTCTCTATTATTATTATATCTATAGCATAGGAAGTAAATCATATAAAAAGTGTTATTACAAAATATAATGACGTATATATATATATATATATATATATATTTACATATATATGTAAATTTAGTAGCGCCATCTAATATCGGTTTCGTACAAGTTTAAGCTACACAATAATCATTAGTGCCAGTATTTATTTGTATATAATTTAATAACATTCATAATTTTTTATAAAATAAGATCTTAAAAAAATAAACTTTTATTTGTTTATTTTAAAATTATTTTGGTACAATTGGCGAGCTTAATGCTTAATGCATTCGTTATCAGTATTAACTAGCCACTGACCTAAACAGACTTTTTTTTTGCACCCAGACAAATGGAGAATGGCTAACCTACGGAGATACGCGGGAGGGGGGTGGTGAATGCTCATGCATACCAGCGCAGCCAGCTGCGTTGGTTATGTGGGACTCCCGATAAATCTAGAGGCCTACCCATTAAACAACACCCGGGGTCGGTTTTGGTCATACGGCCTCCAAACCTTTATCAAACGCGTCCCCTTTAGGGAAAAGGGGCGGTAACGTCCTAAACAGACAAGTCAAAAAAAAAATTGGAAAGAATATTTTTTCTTTATACAAGGAAAGAAAGTTATTAATGTTCTGAAAATTTTATTTCTAGACTTAAAACTTTTTTAAAATAATAAGGTTTTCTATGGTGGAAGTTCTAAATGACAAATCAGGAACCAAAAATAAAACATGGATTCATATTAGAAAAATTGTGAGTTAATAACGACATCTAGTATATTCTTAACAATCACCTGGTGAATTCACAGATGGCAGCACCATTTAATCCTGCCATCTATTATATAATTGAAGAAAATGAAATCCTGGTATTTTATAAATGACGCTAGAGGGCACTATTTCGTCCTACGATAAGGAGTAGGGAATTACCTCAGCTTTATACAAGTATGAGTTTTAACCATTATCGTCTAACAACAAAAACAATATTGTATTTTAATAGATCAATGTCAAGATGATATTACAAATCAACAGTAAACAAAAAATTCAAGGAGTTTGGTTTGGAGTTTCAGTAAATTTAATTTTCCATGAATAGTAATTAATGAATGATAATATGAATAGATGAGGTAATCAAAAATTTCAGATTTTCATTTTAGTACAAAAAGTAAGATGGATGATAAAATACCAGATGAATTTGATGTGTTTAAGTAAAAAAGATAATTTAGCCGAAACAATAGTTTTCCAATATTTATCCCTGAGACTTGGTGAGTTAAACTTTTTTATGTTTTTGGGATTCATCTTTCTTCGCTCACATGAAATGCTCACCAAATTCAGTAATTTTCTTTAGGTTGCGTGCATCTATATAGATGTGCGTGAGAGCAATCTCGGTGAACTTGAACGTCCGCACAAAAATTTGGTCTAGACCTATAATTGAAAAGCATACGTGTAATATGTTAAATCTTAAATCTACAAATTATACAAAAACTAGGTGGCGTACGTATTTTAAAAACAAAATTTGTGATAAAAAGAAAAAATATCGTAATGTCGACAACGGTATAAGTAATAAAAGGAATATAAAAATCATATAAACAATTATAATTGTTAACTTCAGATTGCTTTACCTAATTATGAATATTTTCAGATTTAATTTCAGTACAAATTTCAATACAAATCCGTTTAAATTTCTTGTCAATAATTCAATTAACTACTTGAAAGTGGCAGTAGTAACGTTATTTAAAAAAAATTGTTTACTTTTACGCGGATTTATTATACCGGAGGATTCAAGCACGAATATAAACTAAGGCCAACAATTAATAACTGTACATAAAAAAAAAATCGTAGTTCTATTAACGGTTTTTAATCTGTGAATGAATGCAAGTTTATTTGCAAGTCTTAGATCAGCCTGTGGGCGCGTGATTCAAAAGCCCGTCGCCCACGTTGCCTATACAAGGCAACAAAACCGGGCCTTGTGCAACCCACGTCTGGGTTTGGTACGTTATCTGTTCGTCCGTACATAAAATTAGCTTCTACAACTTCAACTAGTATAGTTATCGTTTAATATGATGCAGGTTTTCCAGATTGCATGGGTTTTTTTAAAATCAATTTCATCACTAATGTGGTTGAATTACATATATTATATTTATCACTTATAATGTTTAAATAATATTAACATAATTATCACCAATATAATCAGTAGTGATAATGAAATGCAGATGTCGTTACAGATTATAATATTCTTAGAATATTAAATGGAAAATGAAGTATAGGGTTAATTTTTTACCTTAATGGAATGATCGTCAGAAATATGATAAAGTTATACTAACAAAACAAAATTGTTATAAGCTCGTTAAGTTAAAAAAGTAATGTTAAAAATTATTTAATAGGCATCTAATGCTAACTTTGTTAAAATTTAGGTAACACAGGTACAAAGACAATCTCGAACTATTAAAAAGTTAAGACTCAATCATAATACTATTTAGTGTAGCTGCATAATTTGGTAATTGAAAAAAAATATATTAGGTGCTTCATAAAAATTGTACACAAGACTTTACAAGACAAGAAAAATTTGTTTTTTTTTTAAATTACCGATGACACTACCTTTACGGTGCGTTTTGAGGCAGGGAAGTTATGAATATCGGATATGAAGGTCAGATAAATCACGACAGCAAGCTTTTAGTCTTACACAATCATATTATATGGAAACACACAATCAAGACACCATGAGCGAGAAATTTCCTAGTACAAAGATCAATTAGATTTGATATAAATGTTTGTTCCGATCTGGAATCGAATCCCGAACCCTTTCCACGGCAGGGTCAATTATTCACTACTAATTTAGCTAGAGGGTCGTCTGTAATGACATGACACTTTCCAATACTTCTTAATGCATATACAATTCGCTTAATACGAAATCAATATCAGTATTTTGTAAAAAAATTAGGTCAATACGTTCGAAGATAATTCACTGCAGACTCCCTACGTCGTAAGGTACTCGCATGTATGTCAATGCAAGACTGGGTTATATTGGACGCAGCACAACGCCAAAACATTATGTAAATTTGCTTAAAACCGAGTAAGTCTTGCTAATCGAAGTTTGACTGTATAAGTATAGCTAAAGCTTAAAACATGTCTACACGGGTAATTCTGTAACCTCACGAGTGAATCATTGTTAACTTAATCATAATAAATGGTTCAAACACAGTAAATATTTTGGTAGTATTGATCTCAGTAAATGATAAGATAAACTATATTATTTACAATTACAACAATCTTATTGCCGAATCAGCTGTATTGTAAAGTTCGAATGAGTGTCAATTTAGTTCTCGGCACTGAATTATTTGATTTGATTGATTTTCCGTAATAAAGAATAATTAATTAATTTAGTTGTTTAATTTAAATACTATTTATTGGTTCGTAAATATTTGTCGTTTAATTTTTTAAAGGTAGAAAATGTGGCACTATTAAAATTCAAGCTACAAGTGCTACATTATCTCAGCATCAGTTACAAGCGCAAGCTGACATTGTATATAAAGAAAATTGCAATTATTAACATCCTGCAAAAGGTTGTACTGCAGCTTAATTGATTAAATCGCTTGACTAATGCAGCAATCTTAATCTTAAATTGAGTAAACACGTAATATCATCCTAATATCACAATTTTGAACATTTACTATGGTAGCTTCAAACGTAGTCATCAATTTTGCATAAGTAATGTAAAAATACTTGGATTATAATTATTTTAATTTTGATTTATAGCAGTTTATGGAATTTCCTATCTCTATTCATGAGATGAGGTCAGTACTTTAATTATATTAAGAGATAATTCAAAGAACATGGCTTGTAACTTATCAGGGAATTTAGTTCTAAGAGTCTTTTTACTTGTTCTCTGATACATTGTGTAACATTTGCATGTAATTTTCATGGTCTTTTTCATTGACCATAACACTTTCGTCACTGCTCTGTGACAATACCTATATTATTTAGTCAAACCTTTTGTACGTGTAATTTATGTGGTGGGCAGTAATGAGTTATTGAATTGTACACCCATTAATATGTAGTAACCTATCGGAAACAACCATCAAAACTAAATTATTCAGAATATTCACGATCATATTTTTAATTAAGTTGCTAGTATATACTATTTAGAATGGTATGTAAAAGATATGTACACACTAAATAAAAAAAATTAAAAGTACAAAATGAATTCATTTCTTATTTTAATAAATAATTATATATTGTCTTACTTCGTAGTAATAATATTCATATGTTCGTCGTCGTTATTAGGCCTTGATATCGATGAGAGTACAGTGTTCAATACAAAATAATAAGCATTTGCCTAAAAAGATCTTAACTTTATGCAGACAAATTGAGTAACATTCGATGTGCCATTTTTGGTATGACTTCAACCAGCGAGATGTAAGCGCTTACGTGTCGTGAAGGTCTGTGGGCGATGCGATATGCGGCGTAAAGGTGTGGGGGGCAAGGCGCCGGCGCAGGCTCGCTCACAATCCGCGAGCCAGTCGCGAGTGATGAGCGCGCGCGACGTACGATACGAACGACTCTCGCGATTAGTTTACACTATAGTTACATGGCAAAAGTTTTTATTATTATGTGATAGAATATTAATAAGTTATAACTGTAAGCATATTTAATCACAAATATTTAAGTAAAGCTATAAAGTAAACAAAGCTTAAATAGTTCACGCGATTTTAAGAGATCAAAATGACAGTAAAAAATAAAAAGACTAAACAATCAAATACTTCCGAAGTTACTTCGACAAGTAGTGCAACCAGTAGTGTGCAGAAAACCAGCAAGTCTACATCAGTGCAGAAGAGCAGTAATACTTTGCAAAAAGTCAGCTCATCTGGTAAGAAAATTCGCTATATTGAAGTGAAGGTCGAGGAAGATGATCCTCTTATGATAACGGACGTAACTGACCATGCTTCCATAAGCGGCTCTGCTATATCGGAGCATTACAACAGCCATCCACATTATATTATTACAGAGGCACCATCGATAACAGATTTATCACAGATTAGGTCTCAGGAACATCTTGTTAGCGATATGTCTCAGTCAAATACAGGAGAATTTATATCAAGTTCTACGACACAAGAGACTTCTGCATCACACCAACAGAGCTCAAAAAGCGAAAGGTTTGTTGAGTCTTCTTCGACCTCGATTCAGCATTCTGGATCTAGTCATAGTCAGACACTTGATAGAACCACGGAATCCTCTGTGAACAATCAAACACTGAATACCGCTTTTATTGATAACTCTACAAATATTAGTAGAAACATCAGTAATGATTTTCTATCTAAATCTCAGAGCGCTAGTGCTACCGATTCTTTTATTCAGTCTGAACGACAGGATTTAATCAATACTCAGTCTACTCAGCAGAGTACAGCTTCTCAACAAAACGTAATAAGGAATGTATCTAATGCATCTGATGCAAAAACTACTAATATGCGCGAGAAAGAAACCTATAAAAACAGCCCCGTAGCTCCGAGTCGACCTAAAACTATCAAATCGGATTCTTCAAACTTTTATGGTTGGGAAGATAGTTCTGACAAAAACGTTAAGACAAAAGAATATAGTAGCACATCCAAAACAAGTGAAACAAAAAACACCAGTGTAACAAAATCTTCATCATCTTCGTATGTTGTTGAGATAGTGGATGGAAAAGAACGTATAATTGATAGTTCAAAACGCGAATGGGGAGATTCTAAAGAACATGAAACAAAAGAGGCTTACGCTAGTGTTAGTGGAACAGACATCAAACCCCAATCCGTTCATAGCATTGAAAACTATGATATGAAAGCAAAATATGACACTGGTAAAGATGGTAAGAAACCAACAAGTGAAATGATGATCAAAGAAGATTCAAAACTCATTAAGGATGGAAAACAAATCACAGCCCATGAGAGCACCACTTCTCAGAAAGACAATTCAAAAATTCAGCAATTTAGTTCCACTCAAGAACAACTGACATCTCAAGACCACTTTAAATCAAACATAACGTCTGAAGATTCCATCAATACTAGTAAAAATACGCAGAAGCAGATTAAAGACACTAGTATAACTCAAACTGATAATGTTACGAGACGTAATATGCAATCGACAGATTCTTCGAATTTTTATGGTTATGATAGTACTATACAAAACCAATTGAAAAAAGTGGGTGATATTTTACAAGTTAATGACATAGAAAATCTAAATTATTCTACAAAAATATTAAAGAGCAATACAAGCAGTGCTCAGCAAGAATCGACTTCATCTTACGTGTTTGAAGTAGTCGATGGAGAACAAAGAATTGTTGATAGTTCTCACAGAGAATGGGGAGACAGTAAGGAGCACGCCACATATGAAAAAAGTCATAACATCAGTGGAACCGGCATTGAGCCACAACATGAATATAGCCGGCACGTATTGGATAAAGAATCTTATTATGATACCGGAAAAGACGGAATACCTAAAAGTGCTACTCAGGTATCAGAAGAATCTGTTTTATATAAAAATGGAAAGGAAATAGCATCTACTAGCAATAAATATGCTGGCGATTTTACTAAGAAACGAGCTATTACTGATCATATAGATAAAGAAGATGTACACAACAAACGTATCGATACCATCGATGAAACTGTTCAATCAGACACGCATAAATCAATATATGACAATCAAGTTAAAACTCAAAATATTAATGACGTAATAGAAACAACTGACTTTATAAGCAACGAAAAACAAACTTTGTCAAAAGAATCTTCCTCTTCCACAAAATCAACATCGGAAACTAAGGACACTTTGACAACTTATGAAAGAAGTACCGGAACATGGAATGGCAAGTTCGTTTACGAAAAAGATGATGATAGGCCCAAACGTCCTAAAGAAATGTCACCTTTTGGTAGACCTGAGCAACCAAGGCATCATTTGAAACGACAAGATACCGAAGAAAATATAATTTTGTCGTCTAGAGACATCAAAGATTTCACATCTATCAGTGACCTACGAAAAATAATTCAGTCATCACAATCCAACAAAGATGTTACTGTAAGTAACAAAAACATTGTTATAAGAAGAAATATTGACGATAGAATATTGAAAGAAATTATTGATACTGTTAAAAAGTACCCTTTCAAAAGAATTGAGAAAGTCACATATGGTACTAAAATAAATGAAGACGTAAAGGACTTGTATGAAGGATTAGATACTGAACAAACAACTATTATAAACACCAGTAACGCTGATACAATAAAGAAGTCGTTTGAAGTAGAGAAAACCAAAAGTCAAATTGAAGTTACACGTTACATTACTGAAAACGGAATTACTAGAAAAGAAACCACCTACGAAGATGCCAAGGAAGATGAAAAAGTAAAGACGGACGTTTTTGTCGACAACAGCTCGTTAGACATCAGAAACTTGGTAAGTTAAAAAAAATTATCAAATCTGTTAATTTTATTAAGGTGTTTTGTTGTGTTAAACTTATTGTTATTTTTTTAGAAGGATGTCCACACAACGAAAGATATACGCGAATACGACGTGGTTGACCATGCGATAACCGACACCACGAGAAAAGACACCGTCGTCAGCACCGTCTACGATGAGACCATCATCGATGATAGAAAAACTGTGCGAGACGACAGGACTACCACCGAAGAAACTGTCTACATTGATGAGACCAGGCCAAGACCAGGTGGCCCCAAGAAACCCGAGAAAATTGTGAAAGAGCAATGCATTTGTGAAATTTGCACTTGTGGGTAAGTGAAATTATTTATTCCAATAGTTGTAAAATATTTTAAGTGGTTTTAAAGAGGACGAGGTAATTAATTCCGTCAGTAGTTTCTTGTTGTTTTCTATGTATGTTTACGTTTTTTATATTGCACTGTTTTTCCTAGTGCGTTGTACTATCGACTATTGTTGCTTATGTGATACCTCATACATATACAATCGGTGTGATCCAAACAGTACTCAGGACTAGTGACATATTTATTACTAACTAAGAATAGTTTGAATTCCTCTTTGAAGTAGGTTAACATTGATCACTGGCTATATGATGACACCAGCAATCGTAATAAATATAAACATTACTGTTACACAAATCTGACGGTAATTAGTTTGAGAACCGTTTTAACTGTAGATATATTTTTTAAATTTAAATAAAACCGTTTTGATTTTACGATTTTAAATTTAATTCGTTGCGACAAATACTCGTTTTCCATACAACTGGTTTGTTCATATTTTGACTAGGTACTTCCGTTTTCTATAATACAATTTCAAATATTAATTTATTTATAACTTCCTTGGCCAATCGTACACGTACATGTACTGCATTTTTCGTGAAGTATCATTAATGTATATTCGATACAACGAAACACAATTTGATAGTGTTTTCTGTTATAGCGTAGCTGTTCCTTTTTAAATTTGAGTTTTGTAGCGACTATTCGAACGACCATTGCGCGACCATGGGCTAATAGAGTTCATTGTGAAATAAATAACCGTAGGTCATTCAGCCCGGTATCAATTGATGAACAGAAATAGTCAATTTGCACGTACATGGACACGAAAACCTAACGTGGGTAACATTAATTTTTTGTCTCCAATATACATACATGTAGCAACAAACACTGAAGTATTAACAATTTTCCCAGTTATCAATAGAAGTTTTCAAATTAATTTATTTTACTCAAATATATATCAAATAAGCAATGATATATATAGTGGTTTAAAACTAGGTCTTTCGCACAGGAGACACGAGTTCGAATCCTGGGCGCACCACAATTTTTTCAAATTATACGCATAATAATAATTATCACATACTTCGGTGAAGGAATACATCGTGAGGAAACCTGCATACCTGAGAGTACTCGATAATGTTCTCAAAGGTGTGTGAACACTATGGCCTGAACGTTTCTCATTGCGAGAGGAGACCAGAGCCCAGCGGTGGGATGATATTGGCTGTAATGATGATGATGACTCACATATAAACAAAACAATCAAACTATAAACAAAACTTGTTCGTCCATATGTAAATTAAAAGTTCCAACTTAATCATTACGTAAAGATGAAATTACTGAAATGAAATAATATTCAATAAACTAAAACGTTAGTCTACAGCCCATTTTTTCAGTAATAAATCAGTATGGGTTATTATTACTGCTATTGTTATTACTATTCGTGTAGGTAAGATAATATATTTCTGATTTTTTTAAATATTACATTTATTTTAAGAACTTTGTTTATAATCGTTATATTCAATTTATTTTATGTTGTTTTAGAATATTGTAAATATATATATATATATATATATAAACTAAACTAAACTAAAATCTGGAGTTCAAGAAGTAATTTAAATTTTACACGACTAATTAATAATATTCAATAGTGAAAGAGAATATTTCGCAATGTTTTAATGATACTTGCCATTAAACTGCATGTAGAGTTGCAATCTGCATTATTATGTAACTTTATTATAGTCACGTTGTATATTTAGATACTAATAAATTACTCTCGAGCTTATGCAAAAGACGCAGTATATTGTTACGTAAGAAAACAATCGTAATGGATAATTTAGAAAAAAAAGGATAGTGAATTAACGAAAAATCAAAATTCTGGAATAGTTTGTAACAAACTATTAAATTAATAGTTAAATATAATAAAACAGTAAATAATAATATACAAATGAATAGAACAAAAACCTATTATGGAATATAAATAGTAACGAATTATGAACAATATTTATTGTTATAAAATGTAATATAATTAAAAACACACGATTCCTTGGATATGAGTTTAATATACAATAATCAAAAGTAAATATTGTCTGTAACTGTGATAAGAAAATATTCCTTTTGAGATTTCTTGCCGCTTCTTCTTTCAACTCTGCTGACTGTACGAATTTGTTGATGCGATGGCGTTGCAATTATCGAAAAGTGTTTGTAATAACTTTTTTCGATTACCAAAAAAATAATCGACCTATGTATGACACTAGTGAACATCGACTGAAGATTTAAATTACAGTACCAAATTATAGCTTTTATGATATTATGATTTTTATCGGATCTTAATAAATACTTATGCAAAATTTTAAATAATTAGGACGTCTAGAAGTAGGTCAAAATAAAATAAAAATAATTCAATAATTATCCATTTTTACTGTTCAGCTAATCTGAAATTCGAAAATAAACTCGCACATAGCATAAGTAAAGAACTATCGTTTTCAACTCTTTGGTTACGATAGGAAAAGCAACCGATTTATTGATTATACGCTTTTTTATATAGATCTTGATGATACATAATCGTATAATAAATACTGGAAATATAGTTCAGTATTCAAGACGTATGCTTAAAAATACTCTTACAATTAATTATACAAATAAAAAGGACTTGAAAAAGTGTGTAGCCAAAGTTGTCAACAACGAAAGGTCCTAGAAATGTTTTCAAAATTTTAATAAACTTTACTTACAATACTAGAGAAATATGGAGATGAAAACCGCGGAAAGCGCCAAAACAAGCACGATTTTGGGAATGTTAAATAAAATATTAAATAGAACGTGAAAATCAGCTTCACCTTTGAAGTTATCATAAGGCCGACCTGTATAATTATGATAAATTTTGTAACATACTAACAAGTTCGTTTCCATAAAAAAAAAAACAATATAAAACTAATATTTCTCACAAATCATCATATTTTTATACATAAATGTGCCTATCACATGACTTACGGCAGTTTTGGTTAACTGCTTAAATCAAAGTTGACCTTTAATTTAATATTTTTGAATTGCACGCACCCATTCACTTATTTCGCAAAACGTAACGAGATTGTATATGCGTTGAATTTATATAGCTAAAGTAATATTTTTTTATTGGAATTAATGGATTACCAACAGGTTGTTAAGGAACGATGACTCATGTACTAATGGTAAACATCTATACAGACAGTTACCTTATTTATATCCGCCTACAGAGGCGTAGGTGGCGCCTATGTAGCACTTCAGCCGAAACAGTCATTAGCGCTGCCCCCGATAGAAAACACATTTAGATAGTCTGGGAATTTGCCTTAACAATTAACATTATCAATGGAATAACAAATGCTTAGAATACTTGACTGTTAGCTATCGTTTAAGTTTTTGTGTTACAGTTTTGTAAAAGAAATATTATTTTTCCAATTTTACATTGTGACTATTGTTTCAAACTTATTATATTTAAAATTAAAAAGTTCAAATGTTGCTTCTTGTACTGTTTCACGACCACGATGCTACCATCGATTAGTGATACACAATATATACACTACAACATATTAATGTTAGTTACAAGGCTACCCTCTGGTCTATAAGTTCAATCGAACGAACGCTGAGTCCTATAACTAGTCTGCCTACGGAGTTTGAAATGACAGGTTTGTGTGTTGCATTTTATACCGAATCGTAGGTTGGTAACTAGCGCAGGTCGCGCCAACTCAACCGTACTTGTACAACTTACGTTTGACTACAATATGATTTTAAAATAAGAATCACATTAAACGTCACCTCTTAATTGGTTGCATAAGATATTGTTGTGCCAGGAAACCGCAGCAGCTCGTAATAATGATCGCCTACTCGTATATAACAAATATCGGTTTCACAATCTCTGTAGCTCCATCGACATAAAATTTACTTCACTGGAAATATGTTTTGTAACTGCACGAACACCACAGAAGGTAGGTCATTATAATCTGCCGTATAAAACAGGTTTTAATGAAGCCACTATTGATACAACCTGTGTTACCCCTTCGGTAGCATGGCCACAGATTAATTGCACCTCAGAAGTTTTGTTTGTGAATGCGTAATTTATTTACAGTTAGACACTAATCTCTATACGAGTGACGTAAATAAATAAAGAGAATGAGTTTTATTCTTTTAATTAACAGTTTTTTAATTCACTAATCGGTGCATCGATATCATGCAAGATCCAATTCGATCAAAGCCAAATAACACAACAAACGTGTTAACTTAATCGGTAAAAATCAATATCAAAGTCATTTAAGTATTCTGTAAATACATTTATGTATGTAATTTTTTGCCATGCCACTACCGTTTCGAAAAGGTGTTTTAACATTGAGAAGAAGAATCGGCGAAAGTAACCCCTCAGCACATCTTTAACAAAAAACACATGGCTATTACAAAGTAAGTTTAAACCTGCGCGGAATTGGTTTCGACACTATTATTTCCCGGCGTCCTTGTCATTAATATATTCATCTATACTATAACATCCTTTACCTATAAGCTATGCTTTAACGCGTAGCTTAAAAGTTCCAATAGGTAACACACGTATCAACTTTGAACCTTATTGTTAAAATGAACACCAGGCCCCATAAAAGAACGCTGAAGCTTTACAGGGCGATATGAAGACGTAACCAAATTACGCCTATTTCGTGTTTTATGATTGTGTGTATTACTTTTCTGCTTATACATATTTAATTTTTTATAAATTTTAAAAAATACCGATTCCGTTTAAATCTTTATTCTTCATATCCATGAATTTAATACGTAAAAGTTGTAGTATGCATGTGTATGTTAAGGACACTTACGTAAATTTCTTATTTCTTGAACATAAATTTGTTTGAACAGGTTTTCAATAAGTCTGGCGGAATGCGAACGTAAATTTTCGGTAACCGTTACATTAAGTCTTTAAGAAACCTACTCGTACGAGTATGTGTTATTATGTACTTACCTAAATTGATAGCTTCTATCAAATACATATTTTGATATAAATAAGACAAATCTTACGCTGCAATACATTTTTACGAGCATAGTATCTTTACATTAAAATTATTCTATTTTTAAATATATCTTCAGTTTTTAAAATTGTAAAAGATAACAAGATATTAGGCTTATGATAAAATCTCACTGCTTACAATATCATCATTATAAACTCATCACGGATATTATACATACCCTTAACGATTACCAATACATATGTATCTCTTATATTTCATTAGGATATTTCGACTCGATAACATATGTATGATAACAACGAGATCATGATCGATATAATTCAGTTGAAATGCGAGTACAAAATAGTTTAAGCGTTTACTATAAGTATCCCTATACAGCGAACGTACATACTAAGAGTAGGTTTTACTACCTAGCGTTCGTAACTGCCGCGCCAGGCACCTCTACTCATATCTTGCCGGTCGATAGCTGCCTGCTAAAAATATTTTAATCATGTCTACGACTAATGTACGATTCTGTTGAATATATTCATGTATTTTTTCTGTAAAAGATTAATCGATACAATGGCATGGTTCTATGAAATAAAGAATACTATAAATGTATTAAACAAATTCTTGAGTCTCTTGAGGAACGTGTCTGAATTTAGCAATGAGAGCGGCCGTAATTCTAATTTCAATGCTTTGTATAGTAAGTTTGGGAGTTATTTAAAATAATAAAAATAAATCAAAACACACAACACATAAACATTCAAGTTTATGTGCTGACAAAATATATTTACGATTTATTCCTATCTTAAGAAGAGCCTGTTTTCCAAATTGTATTGTAGTAGAGGATTTCCAAGTTCGATTTCCGTTGAAGCAGATGTTTGTATGGCAGACTCGTGTGTTTTGTAGGGTCTTGACGGTTCGTATGTTCTTTACCTTACATTTGTGTTCATACCATGCAACACCCAAGGAAACCATGTATGCAAAAAATGTTATTAAACTCAATCAACGTCAGACGGCATAGTAGTTGTTTTCCAACTGGTGTTTTGAACGCAAAGATTTCTTAGTCGTACTAATAACCCACGTTATTTCATTGCTTCTTGGTATCTCCGTCTGGTTTTATTGCCTGTTTAGCAGGAAATCGGAAAAAAATTTAAACTGGTTTCGCGACGAAGTTGAGGGGAAAGCAGCACGAGCCTTTATAACCTACAGTAAGCATGTGAAAGAAAGCCCAACAAGAATTCATTCCGTTTATCAGTCTACAATTAAAGTACCTATCATGCTAGATATATACTGTTTATTTTCCATCCTCCATACATATAATAAAATATATACTTATAAAAGAAAAAACATTATTAGGGGCCTTTATTAACGCAATAGAACACAAACAATAGTTAGCATTTGTCTGTGCGTTTGTGCGCACTAATCTCAGAAACGGCTTAACCATGTCGTTTTGGTTTTCCATAATGTATTGTAGTAAGCTTCACTTAATATTTAAATTTCGTTTCGTCTCAATCCGTCCATAAATAAAAAAGTTATAAACTAATTTAAAATAATGTAGGTACTTTTTCTTAACATAAGATGAAGTTTTTCCGAAGCAAAGCGAGGGCAGTTTGCTAGTCTATCATATAATATCTTCTTTTCGTTTTCAAAAAAAAATTATGGCCGCGGAATAAAGAGCAAATGTAATTACCTAAATGATTATTAGACGAAAGATACCGACAATTACAAAATAAATTGTCCTCTTGGACATATGTGTGATGTTTCGATAAATTGCAACAAATATTTCGATAAATTTCAAGAATTACATGTATATCTTTGCACATACTAATACTAAATTATCCAGTTCACTCACTTTTGTTGTTAATCCAATATTATGGTTAAATTTAATTTCGTCACATTGCTCGTATATTTGACTACATATAATTTTGGGACCTTGTACTCAGTAACTTAATTTTGAATATGTACATTTGCGATGGCTTTACTACACCATTTTTTCCGAAATATGTTCTTTGTTAATTCACAACTTCTAAAATCTCTATAAATAAATCCTCATGGATTAAAACTTTGTTAAATGATACTTGATTTATTGAATATTTCAGATGTTAAATATACCTATACCAAGTTCCTAGTATTTCCCATCAGCATAGTTAGTCGTGCCACAGTAAATATAAATTATTTAAACACATCGTCATTGCATAAATACAAACAGTGATTCATCCATTCGAACGTAACTTGTTTACGTATAAAATTATTTATTTAATTAGTATTTTTATTTGAATTATAAGCATTAACTAATTACATCAGCATCGAGTGCTACCTTAATTACAATAATTGTTGAAGTCATTTAAAACATTATAGGCTGTTACAGGAGCATTATAGCTCCTCACGTTCCAAAAGGCGTAACTTTGACAAAATATGGGTATTAAAAATATGAATTAATTCAGAATTTAATAAACTTAATTTAATTGCTCTCAAGTCTTAAATCTATTTTGTATTATATCATTGTTATTATTATAGCATTAACGATTAAAAATTAAACTATAACAAGATAATAACGTACATACATATTATAGGTATTGCAGTTCTGTGCTTCTGTTTTAAAGAATTATCTCACTTTGTATATGTTACACCGATATATGATAAACCCTGACCAGATCATGACAAATTGCTATAAATAAAACGAGTAGTAGTTAATATCAATACATAATGGTTCAAGTAAGAGTTGGCTACTTCGTTAATGAGAATATTTTAACAACATTATTACATTAAATATTAGGTACTTAACGAAAGTCAACAAGATACGACATTACTATTCAGGTGCGTTGCCATCCTACTTACCGTTTTGATTAACATGATTCGATTCGAAAGATTCCGGTAAGGTAAGAAGACTAAGTTGGTATCACACTTGAGGAAATCAATATTTAATTAATCACCCATAAATCCTCAAGCTGTACAAACTACGCTGACCAAACTGTCAACGACCCATACATTTAAACAGGTTGGAACAGTTTAAGTCTTCCGAGAAATACATATATTAAACCTGAGTTTCTGCTCTCCAAAAAAGTTTTAAAAAAGTTCTGCTTTAAATAACATTGTTGTTGAACGACGAGATCTTGATGAGGTCTGAGGAATTAGAATCCGGAATTTAATTATTGTCTTAATTGCTACATACAATATAAATGCATAGTTATCTAATTTTTGTCACTCATTTTTTACTTCGATTACCTAAAGTATTATAATTTTGAAACATCAGCGTTCCTGTTATATATCTTAGGAGCTGAAATTTATGGGTTCCTTGTGATCCTTATGTAAATAATTAACAAATAAGAAGATAGGCCAATTCCCCCAGAGACATCCATAACACTAGGGAACAGAGATGTTATGACACGATGCCGGTCAAAGTACGAGTAACTTAACGCACCTAGCTCATAGACACGTAGTAAAACCTTTTTTAAGAGTTATTCTCGTAAAAAGACCAGTGTATTTATGAGTACAATCTGCTTCATGTGCCTGCTTGTTAGAAATAGATAAAATCTAAACAAAAAGGACCCTTGCGTGTTATTCAGTTCTGGCTAACTACTACATAGATAATTGCGTGCGCAGTGTACGAAGGGATAAGGGAATTGTTTTGTGGAATACATAGGTGGTCCAACACTCATGGAGTGCATTGATCGAGCCTCCGCAACTGTAAGAACACTGTAGTCGCATTATGATTTATGTTATTATTAAAAATATATTTTTTAAATATTATTATAATCATATTTAAATTTTATTACTCTATATTCTATATAACCACTAGATAAGTGGTCGCCTAGTGGGTGAAATTCGACAATAATTTATTTAAATTTTAATTTTGAACATTGTTAAGGTTCTGTTGTCAAAAACTATACCTCTATAATTAGTTTTCATACTAAATTTACTCAAAAAAATCACTGAAAACACGAAATTTCCGCCCAAACGTACTTTTATGCCCAAATGTCAATGACCAACGTTTTTAAATACCTTGGAACATTTAAATCTTTCGAGAAATATAGGTGGATTACATGAGCGTTTCTGGTCTTCAAAATTGTAAAATGGGTTATGCTTCAGCAACACTGTTGTTGCACGACTTTTCTTTGATGGGAATGTCCACAGCCAACTGAAACAACTTAACATCAGAAGACCAAACTGCTTTTTCCTCATCTTTTCAATATAAAAACGGGTTTCAGTGATGGTCTTGTATGTCAGTTTAATTTAATTGTAACTAACAATGCTATCGGTTGGTACTTTAAACAGCATACATATTTATGTGTAATGCAATACCTATATACTACGATGTATACGAGTACATATATAAAACAAATGAGTTATCCGACATGAAGATTCTCAAAGGTTGTTCGTTGAAACAATGGTATTTTAAATGCCAACATTACGTTATTCTCAGTTAACATTATCTAGGTTGCGTAAAAGAAACGGCTTTCTGTTTATCTGTAAAGAATGCGGCGGGACACAAGTTGTTTAAAATGAATTTTTTCTACAGCTGATATTTCCTAATGCATTTAAAAACACATACCTTAATCGAGGTATTTATAATTTGTTAGCCTCTTTATCATGACATTGTAGTGTGGAAATGGTCACCGTTAAGTTCAATTAAGTCGATTACTTGAAAGGAAGTTAATATAGGTACGCGAATTAAAAAAGATGCCACAGATTATAATGCATAGACTCTATAATATGCATGCCGCACCAGTAATTAGATAAGTAACGTATGTATATGCGACTTAATTGCGCATTTCCTCCAGTTATCCTATTTATTCTGTCGTTAGGTTATGTATGTTATCTTCTGCATGAAAATATAAATTGATGAAGGATACAAAGTAAATAAACGTGTCATTTATAGCTAAACACATGTTTTTTTACGTAATCAATGAGTTTAAAACATTAGCTGTTCCTCATAATGTTTGGAATGTAACATCATGGAAATAACATTTAGTGCGGATTGTTGTAGGGGTTGGCCAAGCCATATGTCAAAAGTTCGTATACTACCCGAAACAGCTAAGGTCTTCTATGTAACCATAATCACCAAGACCTATGGCTGAACTAGGCTTCCGAAGCTAGGATAAATATAAGACATTTCGCCAATAGCGGTCACCTATCCAATTCTCAACTGCGCCCGAATTGATTTAGCTATAATGATTGACAAGGCAACCGAACGTGGGCACGTCGCTTGTAAAATAATGACAGGAACTTTCCTGCGTTAATTTTAGTTTAAATTTTTATTTTGCATATTTGTGTTTCGGTTTAAAGGATGTTCGGACCAGTGTCATTCACAAACGACGCATTATCTTAGTCCGTCCAATGCAGGCGTACCTATATAATATTACTTGTAATTAGTTACAACTATTTATGGTTTTCAACGTCTACTTGGCACCAGGGCTTCATTTAAAATTTCTTTTTGGTTAACGATGACGAAAGTCGAAAGCATCAAAATTTATGGAGTGCTATAATAACACATATTTGTCAATTATTTTTATGTTTTCGGACTTTGTATTCGTTAACAAAGTGTTACATTGTTTAGACCGGTTGACTGCAATTATACATTAACTATTGTGTACGTGATTCGCAAAAAGTCTTTCTGTCTTGCATTATTCAACAGTATCAAATACGAACATAATCTCGTGTGAATTGTAATAGTCCTGTTGTCCAAACTGAAAGTTTATTTTGAATGTAACAATGGGACTATTGTATTTCTATAGATCCTCGAATATATTCATAATGATGTCATAGAAATAAAGTATAAAAACTGTTTGTTAATTTATTTTAAAACAATCCTGTTGAATTTTGTTAAAATGTCTCTTGTCCAACGTGAAGTTCTTGCCTGTTCCATAGTGCTACAGATATAAATGCCGGTGAAAGCGACGTAACTAGATATCCACCGGCAAATGTGTACTCGACTATGACACGAGATTTGCGTGTGCGACCATCGTGACTTCTCTACGGGTTACGACACACTTCGTTGACATGGCTTCCACAATACCTGTGTTGTATCTGTACAATGAATTGAGCAATTCGTATTTTACAACTTCTATGGACGTGCCATTGTTATGACTACTTGTTGTGTGATTATTTTTGAGTACCAATTGTGCTGGTTTGTTTCTGGTAGGTTAACGGAGTAACGTAACTATGATTCATTTTGACTAGATCATCGATTATTTTCAATTTAGTGACTATATAATATGATGTTACTGGTGAATTACCTCGGGTGTAATTTTACCAAAAATACCAAACGAGACTTATTGGTAATTTTACATCCGATTTTGGAACATCCGACTATCCTTTTTGTAAAAGTAAATCGATAAAAGGATTGCTAATTTTGTTCGAATATTAAACGAGAGAGAGGATTTAAAAGTTGAAATCGTAAAGTAATTTTATTGACAATTAATCTTTTAAATATAATAAAAAATGGTCGAATGTTTCCCAAAATGGGACGTAGGATTACTAGACGGATGTTGCTTTTAAGCTTGATGAAATTTAGACATAAGATTTATATGTAACTATATTTTATTCGATAAATTACTACCGTATCCGTCTCCCGGTATACTTACAGCTACTTAGCAGTAATTGCAGCTTTGAGTAATCCAATATCTATTTTGGTCGATGCGATGCGGCTCGCAGGACATGAGCTACATATCAAAGTTCTGTCTCCTAATACCGTTACTTTTCCATTTGTTCTATTAGTATGTTAATCATTCGCCTTTGTTACAAGACTTATCGCACGTGACTTGATTGGCGTGAACTCGATAACAGAACTTAAGCATCTTAAACATTCATGGCACGCTTTGCAAATTGATTTGACAAGTAGTTTTGCCAAAAAAAAAATATGGAGAAATAAAAAAAATGATTATTTTCTTGGTAAATTCCATTATTAGATTACTTTAAAGAGACTGTTTCTATAAGTTTGTAATATTAGCTGGCGAATGAGTAAACGTGTCTTGAGTAAGTGGTCATTCTGGCCCATGAACAACGGTAACACCCGAAGCGGTACCGACCCGTTGCTGGGTATGAAGGGATCGATAAACCACTGTGTAGCTTCTAGCAACATTAAGTAATCAGGCATGGAAGATATCTCATCATCGTGCAGGAGTACTGCAGGGGTTAATGTGGGATATACAGAGTTCCGGTCTCGAATAGAAGGGGGTAAATACCTAAACTAATGCCGTTGCCTCACCATTGTTAAGCAGGTTGCGCCACGAGCACGGGCAGTCGGTATGATTCAAAGAGGAGCTCCATAAATATCTTTAGTTAGCTTGGGCTTGATCTTATAAATTTGGAAATCTTTCATCGTTATGAATACAAACTGTTACGTTATATTTAATCACGGTCAAGTAGCAGAGACCTTGAATCCAATCATCGACTTGTATGGTCACGCTATTTACGGATATGATGTGTGTATCTATTATATTTACTTTTGCATACAAATGAAGTCGAGAAGTTTGTTGATCTTTTCACAAAATGATTCAATATTACGATAAGTAACAATTTACATTTCATGATGGTACATATTGTTATCACGATTCTCCTGACGCATTCCCAGAAATGTATTATGCGAGCTTCAAGTATTGTATGTTAATTTCACAATGAGAATATATGTATAAGTACAATTTGCGAGACATGACCAACTTTTCAATTTCAATTCGTTTGTCTTGTGTTAGTTACGTAGTGATTAAATATATACCTTGTCAGTTGTAGCAAGTTTATTCGCCTATGTTTAGTTGAAACGAATCGTAAAAAATAATGTAGGTTCTTTGAGGCATTGTATTCATACATCCAATACTTATTTTTTGGTGTGTATATCAATCAACTTTCCAACGACACGGCCGATTGAGGTCATGCACAAAATTTTGTTTTGTCAATAAACTTAATGTCCATATTTAAACATAAATTAGAACTGTGTGTGTTGGCCGCCTCGTTTTTGCATGCAACCTATTACATGGATAAACCAAATAGACTTTGTTCTGTCCTAAGTTAACACCTATCATATGAGTGCATATGACCAGGGTTTATCTTCAATCAACTTCATAGCATTTTAACAAGAATATTACTGTGCGATAGCATCGTTGGCGGTCGTGCTAACGAGAACAATAAGTAAAGTGGCGAATTGTGCAAGTACTCGCCCACTCTCGGCCGCTCAATTGAAAGATACTAGCCTGCCACTGAATTGACCTTAGCATTGTCATCAGAGATTATCGTCGTTAAGGCACCTCGATTTTGTCCTTTTTCCAACTGATGTTTAACGTGATGATTTATGTGGTGTGTTAACAACTATTGTCTTTGGGACACTGATATTGTGCGTTAATTAAATAACTATCTTATACGGTATGTCCCAGAGGTTATTTTCAAATAGCCTAGCTAGTGTCCACGTTAATCAACTGCAAATGCATATGTGCATTTCGAGAGGTACGATAGAACATATTGTCAAGATAATCTTCGCGTTGTTTTCTTCATTGAAGCAAAATACAATTAATGTTGAAAGTGTATATAACTTCAAAAAGATAGAGGTGTTTGATTACAATAAAATTTGTTTCTACGTTCTCTACATATTTGGCTTTATACTGCGCTTATGATATATCCCTATTTTGTATTGTTTTCGTCTTTCATTTGTGATTAACATAATAAAAGTCATCGACATTTGAATTAGTGCAGGCATTCAAGAGCGTTAGCGATACCCACTGCATAATGACTTTGTATATATCGTGCGGGAGCCAAGTAAAAGCGTTCATTGTAAGTCAAATCGGCACGCCAATTAGAAAGATACGTGACGCAAAGTGGTGCAGGCTGCGACCTCAGCCGACTATTCGTGGCGGTGATCTCATCGCTTCGAACCCACGTCCTCGCTCAAACTCGTTTGTAGGTTGTTTACTCGCTCCGAGAACTTAACGTCAGGAGGTTCGTATTAACTGAAGTCGTCTTACGTCACCCACGGCGTCCTAGAGACTGCTCGCTGATTTCTGTTTCCGATTACGAAATAAAGGTTCTCTGTTTATAGACTGGTTTGGCTACTCTAATAAACAAGTCGATACATGGTATGTAAACTATATAGTTTAAAAAACGAATACCTAATTTTGTAACAAGGCAATCTCTTTAAATGAAATAGCATGCTTGGTGGAAGGGATTCGCGTTAGGATTACATTATCAGTATTATTATTAAGCCATTAATATTATTACTGGTATTATTATCTCTTCGTGACGCTTGCCTTGCAAGCTACTACTCTCCTGTTTGAGTCAGCCGCCAAACGACTCGTCGTGTTCCGGTTGGAGGCTTGACAGCCAGTACTTTCTTTCTCACCTTCTTTTTATTTTTTGGCCGACAACGCATCAGGTATTATCATTATTATCATCATCCATCATCAACCTTTGGTCTTGCTGATGTCCATGGGCGACGGTGACCACTTACCATCAGTTGTTTCGTCTGCTCGTTTGTCGGCTATTAACATAAAAAAAAATTAAACGAAAATGTTAAATTACCTTAATATTCTCGATGTATTTTAAGCATCGTTTCTGAAATGCTTGGCACATATAAAAGTCGACTTGAAAGTTGTTTGACAACAAGACCAAACTGTTAATAATGATAAACATCTTCTGACTCACCTTTACATAAGCATTACATATAAATTGCTGTCTTTAGTATTTGACTTAAAATGAATATTAAAATTAGTTTGATATACTCTTATTTCTCGACAAAATATAATTGTATCTTTGTCTGGCTCTCTGTCTATCTGGTATGGCATAACACGGAATACACAAAACAGATTATAACGATACTGGGTATAATTATAAAATATAAACATACAAGCTATTTATTATTGGAGTATTGATTACTGTTTGGCTTTTTTTGTACTTTAGTATTACAATAAATAAATATGTTTGTAATCTACAGACCTAAGAAGACACATACCTAAAAGGATATAAGGGCATGTTAATCAAATTAACAAAATTTTTAATAAGTAATAGTTACTTATTAGCTCGTTCCGTGTAACAGATAAAGAAACAGGTAGCTGTTAACACTATGTTATTTTGTGTTATCATGTTACATGCATTTATATCAGAGACAGTACAAGTTCTGATAATATTTTTGATGATAAATTTAATTGCAATAACAATGCACCTTTTCTATACTGCAATGGGTAAGAAAAATTTAAGCTTCTTTAAAGTTGGGATAAAAATATCGACCCCAATGCGCTCTACATGGAAAGTTGTCGCCGTATCTCACACAAAATTGGTCTGACAACTGCTCATGTCCACCATAAACGGTACTTCGGTTATTCAGTATGGAGGGAGCTTTAGTTGAAAATTCAATGTGAGTCAATTAGTTGCCAATTTAGGTTTTACCAGCGACAAACATATTATTATACATGTATACATTTTTAAAGGTCTATAAGGTAGTCGTGTTAAGTTGAGATGTTTCCTCAGCCGTTTATAATGTTAATATTCTCGTTACTGTAATTATGTTTTCTTTATATTTAAATAAAGTAAATTTAAATATGAAATCAAATATTAAGCAGTAGTAATATATGACGACGTAATAACAATGCTTTTTTAAAGATATAACAACACAACAACAGTAATACAACAATAACAACGAATTTTACTGACAAAATAGAAATCCCTAGGAACTGGCAAGGCAAAAATTGACAGTAATTGTACAAACGCATATTATATATATATTTATTTCGTCATCGCTAACAATGTGCAATTGTCTACATAGTTAGATATCTGATTCTGAACAGGTAACCTTTAAAGCCAAACTTCTTATATAATAGATTTTCCTGCATAATATTCGTCTACGTACATAGCTAATGTGTACCGGTCATTCATCTATTTCCATAGAATAATAAAAATCTTAAAATTATTGCTTAATCTTGTTTTGGCTAACACGAGTATTACATGACATAACCCCAACTAGCCTGTTTAGCTACATCAAAGTTTTGAAATATTGTGTGAAGGCTTAACCACAATAACCTATTAGATATTTATAGGCAACATATCCGATAGAAAATCAGCTGCAATACCACAAACAGATTAAGTTTACTCTCCGAGCTCTGACATAATTCTGTTATTAATTTCACAGCCACTTACAAAATGTTTTCTCGGTATATATAGGGCGGTAACAATGGATTATTTAATTTGGGCAAATATTTGCAATTGCTAAAAGGGTTATCGTCACAAAGTATCCGAAAATACTGAGATAAGATTGGAAGAGTAAATATCTCGATTCCATTTTAAGGCATCGCTTCATAAAATTTAAGTATTGGAAAATATAGGTGTGAAGAACTTAAAATAATGAAAGCGTGGGTGCAGAAACTGTTACCAGTCACCGGCAGAGACAGCCATATAAGGTCATCGACCATATGGCGTCTGCGTCTGAAAACGTTAATCACGCTATTCAGGTTTCAAAGTTTGACAAGATAAATTATATAATCTGCATAGACTAAACACAATACGAATCGCAATCGCGTGGGATATGGGTCCATGCTGAAAATTTATTCGGGAATATTTTTCATTTTCTGTAGAAATTTAAGAACTAAAACCAGATCTTCTTCCAATTTATACGACATCCTGAGTTCGCTTATAGAAATCATTTCAGCATTTGGAATACTAAAACAGTGACAGGAAGATTATCGATTTTATTCGATTATAAATAACGGACTGGATTTGATTTAAAAATGGAGGTGTTAAAGTAGATATCCATAATATTTATTATAAATATAAAATAGGTGGTCGATTCTGTCTTAATTTCGAGCGTGGTAAAAAGGTCGAGATTGCGCTTTAGGATTTTCTGTTACATTTTATTAAAGGCAGGTTAGGAGCTACATTCTATAATAAAAAATTTGGACTCTGTAGTAAAGTGATGGGGATAAGATTACATTTTCCTCATTTTTTTAAATCTAACAACAACAACAGGCAAACTACAGGTATGTAAATATAAAGAAAATGGTCCAAACGTGTTGGATGCCCTCAGCCATGAATGATTTCAGAAAAGGCCATACAATGGTATAATTGAACAAGTTAGTAGAAAAATATTAGCGTTATTAAATCTATATACAGATGTTTCGTAATAGGAACCGCAAATTGTAATCATTTAGTTATTTCCTGTTTAAAATTGTTATGATCTTGAAAACTGTCAAGAGTTCTCCCTCACTGCTTCCAAGTGCAAATCGGTCGTGAATTTAAGCAGTTCCTAATGCTTCCGAATCATCATTCATAGTGTAAGAATGTTATTGTGATGTAAAGAATTTTTTCCCAGTGACGTCACGTCCCAAGGTGAGTTCCGCGTCGATGCCCGTGACCGCTTGTCGCTGCCAAATGTGAACGCTAATGGCATACTGTGATCATTTAAATTTGTTTTAATATCATAACACAATAAAAAACTGTAGTACAAATCATGAATGAATTTTCGCAACACATGTTTATAAATCTGAATAGTTTCATTCATTGCTAACATCTGGATTAAAGTTTTGATCAGAACTTGGAGAGACTAATTTGGTTTTAAACAATACTTGTTTTAATAACGAATAGTCCTTCATTTTTAAACTTAAATTTACATTCATCTGTGTATCGAAACGTAAATAATTTAATCTATGTTTTTTTTGTTTGTAATGTGACACTAATTTTCAATTTGAAAACATGGCAACATCAAGTCCACGGATTTCAAATTTAAAATTGAAATTGATTGCTAATATAAGTGCCAATTTGAACGATATGAAATGATCTTAATGATGATGAGGGTATTTAACTTAACAGTTTAAAGGCTCTCTTAATTACTTACTAGATAAGTACGCAATTTGTACAGGCGCACGTGTAATAAATCTGTTACAAAAATTTACTTAGGTAATCATACAGAATTATCTAAATTATACTTATAAGTTACAACTCTAAACAAATCAATGAAGTAAATATCATTGTTTAAGAAATGAAATCTTTTCTCGGCAATAAGCCACAGTGAAAACCTTCTGATTAATGTGGCAGAATTTTTCTTTATAATTTATTTTTTCGATGCAAGTATTTTTATATTGATTTTCCCAGTGTGCACACAACAAAGAATATTTGCATTGTAATGTTTTGTAAAAAAAAATATACTTTGTCTTAAAGTGTTTGTCATATCTCATTTTGAAAACAGAAGCAGCTAGACTGCTACAAGGATGGAGGGCATTTGAATTCAAAATAAGCATGTTAATCAGAGCTCAGCCACTTACTTACTCATCGGCAGAATAGTGAGTTATGTTGGTAAATGTTGAGTAATCATCTCGATATAGTAATGCTTCGGTTTCAAACCGTCATCCGATGCTGTGCTGAAGTGAGTCAGTGCACCAACAGATGTCCGTCCCACTGTATTCGCATATCATAAATGCATTCTCAGAAACTGTTCTTGTTCCCAACTTGTAACTGTAATATTTATTGCATGTCACTAACCAATGTCTACCTTATTAACAAAATTTTATTTTACGAGTAACGTATAGAAATCCAACAATATTTAGATGAAGTTTTGAAGTGAAAACTTTATAGGCGTGCTAGACGATTTTTAGTAGGGGAAAATGTTATACAAGTATATTTTAGTTATTATTTTAATTAACTTGTATTTATCTTTTGTATTGGGTTTACGAAGTCAAAATATGTTTTAACTGTTAAATAAACCATATATGAAAATCAGATTAATGTTATTAATTTTATGAATGAATTAAAAATTATGAAATTTTATTTTTTAACATTACAATCAGTTTGTATATTCAAAATACAATTTTAAGTTTTCACTTCTGTCGGCAGTCCTCATGACTGTCTTGGATTTATTTTTTTTAAATCATTGTACATTTACCTACGTTAAAGATTTTTTGCACGCATAACTACAATGAAATTTTTAATATTTTATTGCATTAACGTAATTTCCCACATAAGCGATATGAACGATAAAAAAAAATCTCAGCATTGTTGTGTTCAAATTATTGAGTCTGTGGGAAATGTAAAAATTAGTACATACCTAAACAATATTTATCTTTATTACCTGAATACTACTGAAATATTAATAATAATTAAATAGTCAAATAATAATTTTGAAGTTTAGACTCTTAAAACTAGATAAGTTGAACAGCTGGTGTTCTGTTTGTCTATATGTTCAATGTGTGAGTTCAGCCTGTTGTGTGCGATTGTCATGTCGTTTTTGGTGATTAGTTCCGCCGAGAATCGACACAAGTTACGCTTTTGTAATCCACAATAGATAGCGATTTCGTATAATTATTTCTTTCTTTTAAATTGTGTAACGGGATTATCCTGATAAATCAACCACGGAAGCTAGTAATAAAGTTACATTACATTAGTGTGAACACATATAAAGACAAATCCAAAATATATAATGACGTGACTGTTACGATACGTTGGAAAACAACCTTTCTAATAATCATCCACCTACTCGAAATGGACGACTCATTTCAAAACGATTTCTCAATAAGCGTCGTAATTCCAATTACTAATTGTGTACGTGTGTTTTCAGATCACAGTGTATTTTTAAAAATATGTCACGGTCGTCTTGTTACTGGGTCTCACTCAGACCTTCTGATTCAGAATTGCATTCTCATTGCTGTTTACGTCCGTTATCCTTAAGAGTCACACATGCTATTTTTATTAATGACGGTAGAGCTCAGTAGAGGTCACCTTCTGTTTACTTAACCGTTTTAATGAAGTACAGATAGGTATTGTATGTAAAACTGAATTGATTTCGCTTAATGGAATACTTGAGATTATTTATATGTGCACAAATTCCAAGTCACATCCAATATTCACAACGGAAACCAGAGCGAAAAATATATTTATTACACTCGGTGTTTTTCTACGTATACAAAATTCCGTTATTCAAAAATGTTTCAGGTATTACAATATTCTGTTACTCAAAAACGAGATGACGGTCGTTACATGCGTGTTAATTTTTTTTTTGCTATACAATTACAGACTTTTTAATTGGTAGTAATTATGAATACCTACGAGTACTTTGTATTTTGCGATATCGTAGTCTAAGGAATTCACCTACAGCCAGCCAACAAAGTCTAGATTCAATAATACGGGCGTAGGTGAAACGCGTTTTTGAATTTAAAAAAGATTTTAGAAGAGAATGCTAAGGATAAGTAGGTTGATTGATGCAGTTTTAGGGTATCGTAAAATTACACACACTGTTATTTCCCTGACGAATTGATGCAATGTATAGCCGGTATAAGCTTTAATGTGCACTTCAAATGGACCACTGTAATATATCTCACTGAGACGAAGTAATAAGAATTAGTGGCTAAAGTTGTTTGTTCCCATTGCGACATTAATAACAGAACTATTATACACATAGATAGAACCTACATCGGTCTCTTCCGACATGTTTTTCCAATATTATTGTTGCAGTAATTTAAGAATTACAATTGAAGTTTATTGAAAAAACATAATTGAATGACTCGCCTCTAAAGAGTAGTTTAGTAATTGCTTAACAAAATACACTTGGTCGTTCACTAGAACCAACGTTTCCTGTGTCCATGGCTACTATGATAAGTACGGTTGAATGATCACCAACGGTGGTGTCGCCCGTAATCACATAATCGAGCTAACCCATCCCTACCATGACTGGTTATCTAAACCATAAAGAGATGATTGATATTTAGTAGTCAAATTTCCGTCTAACGAGGAGCGACCGTCGATGTTCACTTCCGTAATGCAATCTTCCCGCATCGTAATTATAAACGGATCGTCAGCTTTGAAATAGAAATGGCGAAAATAGATCTCCGTCTGACTGTACTATAGCAAGTGGACGACAGTTTAAACTAATATGTGGTATGCACTTCGTTATATATTTCGAAAGACTTTGATGTTACTTCATAGATAACGTGGGTAATTTTATTTTACTGTAATGTAATCTAAACACGTTAATCTCTTATCATTATTTTTAAAAACGAGGTGATGTTATCAGAAAATTAATGGTCAAATTAAAATCATCTGTCACCTACCTACCTAGGGGTGCGGAGCATAACGTTTAAAAATGAATTATTTTTCGGTAAGGATCTTTGGTATCCAGAGGCAATTACAACATTATTACGAGCATATGTATAGAAACCTAATTGCTCGTACTAATAAAAATTATCTCAGTTACAATAAATAACTGTACTATATACAAATATGTATTCATGTATATGTATAAGTATATTGATGTTGGTACGTAATATAATTGGCGCTGCAATTTTAAAATTTAAAATGTGTGATGGTTATTAGGGAACATCGAATGAATTGTGATATTCCGTTTGAAAATTCACTACATCACTTGGCCTAACACCGAGTCAATTGATTTGTATCTAATTTTTTCACCAACAATTTCGTTTACAATAATGTTGTTCGGATCGTGTACCTCGACATTTTTGACTGCCAGACTGGCTTTTTCTGTCAATCCTTGTCTACTAATTATTCTTTTGAATTTACAAGTGTGATTTAATGACATATTACTTTCAAAACAGGTAACATTTTGAAAATTTTAAGATATGTAAAATTAAATCAATTCCTACCTTTTAGTAAATAATTATAAATATTTGGCATATTTGAAAACAAATTAGTAAAAAAATGTTTTTGAATGTAGCAAAGGAAAGAACATCATATAAATTATAATGAGGTAGTTAATAACAACTATTACCATGGCAACGTAATTATTGATGTAATATTTGATTTAAAAAAATATTTTTCATCCTATCTATTCGAAAAGAGTTGATGCATTCCTCGATAAGTGCGAGCAAAATGGCTCATTTAATAACAGTGACGAAATTACTATTTAATTAAAAAGTTTGAACACAATTCGTTCGATAAAGTCCTGGCCGGTAAAAAAAAAGCACGCCAGCCGACGCAGCTTGGATAACCGAATAAACTACTTTTCGATTTTTCCGACTACAAACACACGGTTGCTGTAATTTTTTATATATAGATCGTATTAGGAGAACCATGAGTGTGTAAACTTACCTACAGACCTATTATTTTCTTGATTGTTGCTAATCTTCGGCCCTCTTCGAGTTTGAATACACTGAAAATTAAATCAAATTTAGTCTTTTACTTATTACACTCGTCGTAACTGTATTATCTGTATTTGTTTTGATACCAAATATAACAAATATTTATGTTAAATGTAAGCAGTCGAGAATTTATCGGAAAATTCAAGCATGCTTGAAGCCTTAAACTGTTCATTTAAAATGTTAACTTGATCCTCCTTTAAAAATGACTAGCAAGTGCGGTCTACTTTTTTTAATCTCTCGCAACACAAGTTTTCACATATCAGTATATTGTATATAATCTATTCAAAATTTTGTACATTTAATTTACATGACAGATCATAAGGTTAAATATATCTTAGGATTATTAATAAATCTGTACTAGATATAAATAATGGCGACCCACTAACCGAGGTTATTGATCGATGGGCTTTCCTTTACTAACAAATCATGAGTACGACAAATGCCTTTGTCTACCCTCGCATTTATTTCTAGGTCTCTATATCAATTTTCTAATTATGGTCGGAGCTAAAGCGACATTTATTTCAGTTTTAAAATTAAAGTTTCTATTAAGAACCGTCTGTAACTTTACCTTGAATCATATGTTTAAAACTAGAAATAGTTGAAATCTAATAAACTTCAATAAGAATATTAATAGATTTATATTAAAAACGAATTACGTTAGGTATTTCCTATGGGAACAATTGATTTAGTTATTGATACAAAGTGAAGTTAAGAGTTCATTTAACTAGTATAATGCCATTAACACCTAGAATCATAGTAAAATCTAGCTTATGTGAAAATATCTAACGCGCTACAGGCGCGACCCCGGTTCATGAAAGTTTCAGTAAGGTTTTCCATGGTAACGGCAGTAGGTCACGAGTTGTTATCAGCCGTTTTTAGGTCGAACGATATATAATTACAAACTTTTTCTTACAGTTATTACTTAAAATTAATTACATCTGTATTTGTACAACGTAAACCATTTTATATTACAAGTAACTATCGGAATTACTTGACGATAATCACATCGATAATATATGAAAATAATTCAGCTAGAAGCAATTAGTTCTGTAGACAGCAGTCGTGTGTTAGTTATAACGTGTTGGTTATTGAATTTTAAGTTTAAAATAGAATGATATGAAATGCTAAAGTATTGCGATTTACCTCGCTCGTAGCGAACGATGGAGTATTCCCGGCAGTACGTGCCGTGGCTTGTCGCTGGACACATGGCTTACACTAGCCGTAGCGATACTATATCAATGTTAGCATAAAAGTTGGCAGTCAAGTAAACTTACTTAGGAGTTTAATTTAGCTAAACGTACAATGTCTAAGTAGTAAGTCTAGTGTTACGTGTCTATCATTCGCTGAAGTGTAAATGATTTTAGAGTACCTTAGACCAGTAAAAATTACATTGTCGTTTGCTAAGATTGAGCCATGCTCAGTGTTATTAATGATACATTTAAATCATGCAGTGTTGTAAGACCTTTCGATATTTTGTGGTAAAAGTGTCGAATGAAGTGAGCGCAATGAACGCCTATAATGGCAAAGTCTTTGATGTTGCCGCCTTTGCCACAGCCGCGCCGGTTTCCTCTGTACTTACATCCATACCGTATCAAAAGGTATGATTATCCTTAATCTTACAGCTCTAAATATGTTTTGAGTAATTAAAAGTTTATTTAAAAATGGGAGTAAATTTTAATGTGAATTAAAGCTTAAAAAAGCAATGAAGTGGCATTCTCCTTGAAGTAAAGTCCCGATGAATATAATTATGTCATATCAATAATATTTATTATTTGTGATAATGAAAATTTTTACCTTATAAAAAAACTTATTGTTACAGGCGTCACCGCTGCCCACACAACGATGTCCCGGAGCCATTGTTCGATGTGGAGCACACAACGAGTGTGGTCTCCGCGTACAAACAAGACTACGACGAAAAACATGTCAGTCGTACCACTGCTGTTCATCACGAAGATCATCTACGACTGGAAGGCGAGTTTCAAGAGCCCGAGCGACCTCGTTGGCAACCTGTTGAACGACCTAAAGCTACAAAGCCTGAAGACAACCTTAAGCCTGAAGGTGATTTCGAAAGAAGGCAGCCAGAAGAATGGCGCCCAGGTGATCGAGCACACGTTCGTCGTCCAGTAGATAATTTAAAACCAGAAGGAGAATTTGAAAAACGAAGACCTGAGGAATGGCAGCCGGGAGATAGAGCTACTGTCCGTCGTCCTGATGACAATTTGAGACCTGAGGGGGATTTCACTACTCCTGAAAAACAGCCTTGGCAACCCGCAGAACGTCAAAAATCCAAAAAGCCAGAAGATAATTTACGACCAGAAGGAGATTTTGAGGGACGCCGCCCAGAAGAATGGCGTCCAGGCGATCGAGCTCCTGTTCGACGTCCTGATGATAATCTTAAACCTGAAGGGGAATTCACTTCACCTGAAAAGGAGCCTTGGCGTCCAGCGGAAAGACAAAAACCAAAAAAACCAGAAGATAACTTACGCCCAGAAGGAGAATTTGAAAAGCGAAGGCCAGAAGAATGGCGACCAGGTGATCGAGCCCCAGTGCGACGCCCCGAAGATAATCTTAGGCCAGAAGGAGAATTCACTTCACCTGAAAAAGAAACTTGGCGTCCAGCGGAAAGACAAAAACCAAAAAAGCCAGAAGATAACTTACGCCCCGAAGGAGAATTTGAAAAACGTAAACCAGAAGAATGGCGCCCAGGTGACAGAGCTGCTGTGCGTCGGCCGGAAGATAATCTTAAGCCAGAGGGCGACTTTGAAGATAGAAAGCCTGAAGCTTGGAGACCAGGTGAAAGAGCTCCAGTTCGACGGCCGCAAGATAATCTGAAACCAGAAGGTGATTTTGAACAACGGCGTCCAGAAGAATGGCGACCTGGCGATAGAGCACCTGTCCGTCGTCCTGATGACAATCTTAGATCCGAAGGAGAATTTACTACACCTGAAAAAGAGCCTTGGCGTCCAGCGGAGAGGCAAAAACCTAAAAAGCCAGAAGATAATCTACGCCCAGAAGGAGAATTTGAAAAGCGAAGGCCAGAAGAATGGCGTCCAGGTGATAGAGCTCCTGTTCGCAGACCAGAAGATAACCTGAAACCGGAAGGAGATTTTGAAGATAGACGTCCAGAAGAATGGCGCCCTGGTGAACGAGCACCCGTTCGGCGGCCTGAAGATAATTTGAAGCCTGAAGGTGAATTTACGACACCAGAAAAAGAGCAATGGAAACCTGCGGAACGACAAAAACCGAAGAAACCAGAAGATAATTTACGGCCTGAAGGTGATTTTGAAAAACGTAAACCAGATGAATGGAAACCTGGTGATAGAGCGCCTGTGCATCGTCCAGAAGATAATCTTAAACCAGAAGGTGAATTTACATCACCAAAAACAGAACCATGGCAGCCAGCTGAACGACCTAAACAAATAAAACCAGAAGACAATCTTAAACCTGAAGGAGAATTTAGTATACCCAAAAAAGATGAATGGAAACCAGCTGAAAGACCCAAACAGCAAAAGCCCAAAGATAACTTGAAACCAGAAGGGGATTTCACAAAACGTAAACCAGATGAATTTGTGCCCGCTGAAAAAGCTATTGTAAAGAAACCGAAGGATAATCTTCATCCTGAAGGACAATTCACTTCTTCTCGAACAACGGTAGAAGATTACAAAGTAATGATAGGCGAAAGAGCTGAGATAATTCGACGTACTGACAACATAATTGTCGAAGGGGAATTCACAGGTGTGTAAAATTTTAATACTACTAAAAGATATTTTCTATATTCAAATTATTTTCTTTTTAAATATATCATTTTCTATTGTCTATTTGTTAATATTTATCAATGATTACAAGAATCAAAGTATGATTAGTTCATTTAAATCTATGAGTGACTGACTAAAGGACATGGATATCTCCAAGTAATTTAGAAAGACCAGGGCGTATTTATACGGTAGATTCGTTAGTCACCATCTCAAGTTTTAGAAGTTCTTGTTATCAGAAAATCTCTGACATAACTTTATGAGTGGTACTAATATAAAAAAACGGTATTTATTGATATCCTAACATTCCTTCTGAAATATTGAAGTGCTCAAGATATTTTGCCACTATCGGTCACCCATCGATCGATAATTTACATTTACGTTCATTACATATTTTGCAATGTTTGTGTTTATAGACTTTTATTATATATTTTTTATTTAATTTTATAAATTTTATTATTTTTTTGTAGACGAAACAACATCTCGTACTGAATATACGGTAAAACCTACCGAAAGACCAAAACCTGTTCGAAGAAATACGTGGACAAAAATAGAAGGAGAAATGACAACTGATACTACATCTAAATCAGAATATATTGATTACACTGACATTGTAGAAAGAACTACCCTTCTAACTAAAAGAACTGACAATTTAATACGCGAAGGTGAAATTGAATTTGTTACATCAAACCAAAACGATTTTCCTGAAAAGAAAACAATAGTAGAGCGGCCACAAAGACGGCGCACATGGACTAAAGAAGATTTTGATAAATTCTACTCTACAGAAGATGTTGAAAATATAACCACGTCGCAAGAGGAATATAGGACATACAAAGAAATCACAACAGAAAGGCCGAAACTTCGAAAACCTAAAGATAATCTTAAACCAGAAGGTGAATTCGAAAAGACTGAACCTGAAGATTGGCGCCCTGCTGAAAGACAAACACCTAAAAAGCCTCAAGATAACTTACGGCCAGAGGGTGAATTTGAAAAACCAAAGCAAGATGAATGGCGTCCTGCCGAACGCCTGAAGCCTATGAAACCACAAGATAATTTACGACCAGAAGGAGATTTCGAAAGTCCAAAACACGAGGAATGGCAGCCTGCAGAACGACCCGTACAGAAGAAACCTAAAGACAATTTAAAACCTGAGGGAGAATTTGAACAACCACAACACGAAGAATGGCGTCCAGCTGAGAGACAGACACCTAAAAAGCCCATGGATAATTTGAGACCCGAGGGTGAATTTGAAACACCGGAACGCAAGGAATGGTGTCCAGCTGAAAGACCGACCCAGAAGAAACCTAAGGATAATCTTAAACCTGAAGGTGAATTTGAACAGCAAAAGCCAGAAGAATGGCGCCCAGCTGAGAGGCAAATAGCTAAAAAACCGAAAGACAACCTAAGACCCGAAGGTGAATTTGAAACACCGGAACGACAAGAATGGCGGCCAGCGGAACGACCAACACAGAAAAAACCACAAGATAATTTGAAACCTGAAGGTAACTTTGAACAGCCGAAACAAGACGAGTGGCGTCCAGCTGAAAGGCAAACACCTAGGAAACCTCAGGATAATCTAAAACCTGAAGGCGATTTTGAAACTCCTGAGCGCGAGCAATGGCGTCCAGCTGATCGACCTACACAAAAGAAACCTCAAGACAATCTAAAACCGGAGGGTGATTTTGAACAACCAAAGCAAGAAGAGTGGCGACCAGCTGAGAGACAAACACCTAAGAAACCTAAGGATAATCTGAAACCGGAAGGCGAATTTGAAACTCCTGAACGGGAACAATGGCATCCAGCTGAACGACCTACACAGAAGAAACCTGAAGACAATCTCAAACCTGAGGGTGAGTTTGAACAACCTAAGCGAGATGAGTGGCGACCGGCTGATAGACAGACACCCAAAAAACCCAAAGATAATTTAAAACCTGAAGGCGATTTTGAGACTCCTGAGCGTGAGGAATGGCAGCCAGCAGAGCGACCAATTCAGAAAAAACCTAAAGATAATCTTAAACCCGAAGGTGACTTCGAGCAACCAAAGAAAGACGTGTGGCGTCCAGCTGAAAGGCAAACACCTAAAAAACCTACCGATAACTTAAAACCAGAAGGTGATTTTGTAACTCCGGAGCTAGAAGAATGGCGTCCAGCTGAGCGGCCAATTCAGAAAAAACCTAAAGACAATCTTATGCCTGAAGGTGATTTCGAGCAACCAAAGCAAGATGTATGGCGTCCAGCCGAACGTCCAATTCAAAAGAAACCTAAGGATAATTTAAAACCAGAAGGTGACTTTGAACAACCAAAACAAGATGAGTGGCGACCTGCTGAGAGGCAAATGCCTACTAAGCCGAAGGATAATTTGAAACCTGAAGGTGAATTTGCAACACCAGAGCGTGAAAAATGGCGGCCGGCTGAACGTCCTCAACAGAAGAAGCCCCAAGATAATTTAAAACCTGAAGGTGACTTTGAACAGCCTAAACAAGATGAGTGGCGCCCTGCTGAGAGGCAAACTCCCAAAAAACCAAAGGATAACTTGAAACCAGAAGGTGACTTTGAACAACCTAAACAAGATGAGTGGCGCCCTGCAGAGAGACAAACACCCAAGAAGCCAAAGGATAACTTGAAACCTGAAGGTGAATTTGAAACACCAGAGCGTGAAAAATGGCGGCCGGCTGAACGTCCTCAACAGAAGAAGCCCCAAGATAATTTGAAACCTGAAGGTGACTTTGAACAGCCTAAACAAGATGAGTGGCGCCCTGCTGAGAGGCAAACTCCCAGAAAACCAAAGGATAACTTGAAACCAGAAGGTGACTTTGAACAACCTAAACAAGATGAGTGGCGCCCTGCAGAGAGACAAACACCCAAGAAGCCAAAGGATAACTTGAAACCTGAAGGAGAATTTGAAACGCCTGAACGTGAAAAGTGGCGTCCAGCTGAACGTCCTCAACAAAAAAAGCCTCAAGATAATCTCAAACCAGAAGGAGAATTTGAAAAACCAAAGCAGGACGAGTGGCGCCCTGCTGAAAGGCAAACACCGAAAAAGCCAAAAGATAATTTGAGACCTGAAGGAGAATTTGAAACTCCTGAAGAAGTGGCGTGGCGTCCAGCTGAACGTCCTAAGCAGATAAAACCTCAAGATAACCTTAAACCTGAAGGTGAATTTGAACAGCCTAAGCAAGATGATTGGCGACCTGCTGAGAGGCTATCGCCTAAAAAGCCGAAAGACAATCTTAAACCAGAAGGTGAATTTGAAACTCCTGAACGTGAAAAATGGGTACCCGCAGAGCGACCGAAACAGAAACGACCAGATGATAATTTGCACCCCGAAGGTGATTTTGAGAAAAGGCATCCTGAAGAATGGCAACCTGCTGAACGTCGTGTGCAAAGCAAACCAAAGGATAATTTGAAACCAGAAGGCGATTTCGAAGCACCAAGGCATGATAAATGGCGGCCTGCCGAACGTCCTAAGCCAACAAAGCCAGAAGATAATCTGCGACCTGAAGGTGATTTCGAAAAACGACAACCAGAAAAATGGCAACCCGGTGAACGGGCACCGGTGCGACGACCTGAAGATAATTTAAGACCTGAAGGAGAATTTACAACTCCCGAAAGACATCTATGGAAACCTGCAGAAAAGCAAACGCCTAAAAAACCTAAGGACAATCTTAAACCTGAGGGCGAGTTTGAAAAATCTGAACCTGAAAAATGGCGGCCTGCAGAACGCCAATCTCCTAAGAAACCTAAAGATAATTTGAAACCGGAGGGTGAATTTGAAAAACCGAAGCACGATAAATGGCGTCCTGCTGAAAAACCTGAAGTGATAAAACCTAAAGACAACTTAAAACCAGAAGGAGAATTTGAAAAACCAAAGCAGGACGAGTGGCGCCCTGCTGAAAGGCAAGCACCGAAAAAGCCAAAAGATAATTTGAGACCTGAAGGAGAATTTGAAACTCCAAAACAAGACGAGTGGCGACCTGCTGATCGCCCTGAAGTTAAAAAGCCAAAAGATAATTTAAAACCAGAAGGAGAATTTGAAAAACCCAAACAGGAAGATTGGCGCCCAGCTGAACGACAAATGCCGAAAAAACCACAAGACAACTTAAAACCTGAAGGCGAATTTGAAAAACCTAAGCACGATAAATGGCATCCAGTAGAAAGGCAAACTCCTAAAAAACCACATGATAATCTTAAACCAGAAGGTGACTTTGACCGTCCTGAAAAATATAAGCCACAAGCTCCAGGTGAAAGGCCGGTTCAAAAGAAACCTAAAGATAATTTAAAACCTGAAGGAGACATGGAAATTATTCGTAGAACTGATTATACGGCTATTCGAGGAGATCGTGTAGAAGTTGTCAAACATGAAGATAACTTGAAAATGGAAGGTGTTATTGATATTCATCGATCTAGAGATGATTATAAACGTATCGATAGAACTGAAAAAGTGGTTATTCAAAAACATGAAGATAACTTGAGAACTGAAGGCGAATTTATTGATCTGTATACAAGAAATGATTATAGTGCTACTAAAGGCGAGAGAGCCCCAGTAGTTAAACCACAAGATAATCTTAAACCTGATGGCAAATTTTACAAGCCTGATGTTGTCCCTTCGCAACCAGCTGAAAAACGTAAACCTTTCAAACAAGTTGATAATATAACAATTGAAAGAGATGTCGATTTGCGACAAAAACACAAAATTGAAAGAGTTGATATAATTAGAAGAGAAGATAATTTAAAGGTAGAAGGTGAATTTATTGATATGAAACAAAGAAACGATTACAGTGTGGTCACCGGTGAAAGAAGAGCTCTCGTAAAACATGAAGATAATTTAAAAATGGAAGGAAGAATGGAAAATGTTCATACATCAACATCAGATACATACAGAGTTGTAAAGGGACAGAGAGTGAAATTAACCCGGAGAGAAGATAACCTTAAAATTGAAGGTGTCTTTGAAGACCATAAACGTAGGGACGATTATAAAGTAGTTAAAGATAAAACATCAGCCATTGCTTATTATCCAAATGAGGAGAAACCTCACCAACCTACAGATCAAAAATCTTATCCTGTTAATGGAGAGAAGTCCACCCCAGAAAAACCTGGCGATAAAAGTTTACCAGATAGTAAAGACGTAACGAGACAAAAATGGGCAACGCATGATAAAAGTAATAAAGTAGTGGAAATTCAAGATTCAAGAAAATCATCATGGCACATATCAGATACACAAAAAACTGTACGAAAGCAAAAAGATGATCAACATCTAAAGGTTTATGTTGATGAAAGACCAGAACAAAGCCATCCGAAGGATAATTATAGACCAGAAGGTGATTTTGATCAGCAAGGTACACAAAAACCCAGAGATAGTCCACGACAAAAACCTCAATCGCAGCCGGGCGAAAGACCTGAACAGATTCGTCCTAAAGATAATTTGAAACCTGAAGGGGATTTCGAACGTCCTACACAACAAAAAAGGCAACCAGGAGATCGTCCAGATCAAAAGTCTCAGTGGCAACCCGGTGAAAGACCTGAACAAATTCGTCCTAAAGATAATTTGAAACCTGACGATGATTTCGAACGCTATCCACAACAAAAATGGCAACCAGGAGATCGTCCAGATCAAAAGTCTCAGTGGCAACCCGGTGAAAGACCTGAACAAATTCGTCCTAAGGATACTTTAAAATCTGAAGGTGATTTTGAACGCCCCGCTCAACAAAAATGGCAACCTGGAGATCGTCCAGGTCAAAAGTCTCAGTGGAAACCCGGGGAAAGACCCGAACAAATTCGTCCTAAGGATAATTTGCAACCCCAAGGTGATTTTGAACAACCCGTTCAACAAAAATGGCATCCTGGAGATCGTCCAAGTCAAAAGTCTCAGTGGCAACCCGGTGAAAGACCTGAACAAATTCGTCCCAAGGACAATCTTAAATCAGAAGGTGACTTTGAACGTCCTGCCCAACAAAAATGGCAACCCGGAGATCGGCCAGGACTTATAAAGCCTAAAGATAATTTACATCCCGAATCCGGCAGAGAATCTTATTCACCAGGACCTAGAACTCCGCAAACCCTTAATGGGCGTATGGACCATGCGGAATCACAGCCAAAGGGTCATCTAAATGACGTTGTCAGAAATGATACCATCAGAGGCTCAATAGACTCTACGCAAATTTCTAAATCGGAACGCGATGACCAAAATAGGACCTACCACATTACACGAAGTAATATCGAAATGCATTCTGATGACAGAACACAACAAGGCACTCACGTAAAGCACACAACATTGGAACACTCAACAGCGAAACACTTGCAGAAAGGAACTCACAGTAAACATTCTTTAGTTAATACTCACGACGTTATTGATCATAAAGGTTCGCAAACGAAGATCGATCGTGGAGAACAACATGATACTTTTGACCGAACTGATTCTCAACATAAATCTGATAGATCGCTGATGAAGAATATAACGGACGAAAATGTTATAAGGAAATCCGATTTAAAAAATATTACCACCAGTACTAAAACATCCAAGACAATGAAGCAAATATCGGAAAAGAAGCTAATAGCTGGAAAATGGGTTACAGTAACACGAAACGTTGAGGTTAACACAATAAGTGGTGGTGATACTACTGGTTATGGTACAAAAAAGGTTGATCCAGTAACTCATTTAAATAAACCAACCGTCGGTGAAATTTCTAAAAATTTAATATCTTCTGAACAAAAAAATGTAACAAATAATTTGCATGATATCCGACACCATCACAGTATTACTGATAGCCAAACAAGAGGAAACATTTCTAATACGACTTATATTGTAAGAGAAGGTCTTCACGATGATCGAAATATTACAAAGAGTACGAACATTCAGCATCAGGGCCATGTAATCCAGCGTGGCGAGAATGACACACAAAGGAGTGTTTCATCTCAGCAATCATCTACTAATGTACAAAATACAAACTCACAGCAACGACACTCTCATAGTATGTCGGACATTCGTACTGTACAAAACAGTACTAATATATCTAAAGGAAGTCATACTGAACAACACCTTTTAAGATCAAATCAGCATGTCGTATCTGACCATCATACTCATGGACGAGTTGCGGGCTCTGATGTACAGGACATTCAAACATCTGATCATAGATCAAATTTACAACAGCGCCATGTTACATCTGATCATCATGCTAAGCGAAGTGCAAGTTCTATAAGTAATGTCATCACAGGAAGTCACACCGAGCAGAATATTTCGAGGTCATCCCATCAGTCACAAATTATCAATAGGAACCAACTGAGCGACAGTGTAACAAAAACTAGCATCGAATTTCAACGTGCTATGCATGGCGGTGGAGATTCCGCGACTCATGTTATTGACAATTCGACGCGTAGTGGTCATCACAAGCGGACTTCCGATTTAGTTTCTGACGCAGCTAGTTCAAACTCTGTCCTACATCGTAAAGGTGTTTCATCAACTACAGAAGCCCACCATTCTATTAGCTCCACTGCCGCAGCTCAGCGTAAAAGTATCGGAAATCTCTGCGAACATGGTGAATATATTAGTAATTCTACTCAAAGTACCGATAGAAAGAGTATCAGTTCTATGCACCGCTCTGCTCGTGAAAATATGGCGGTGATATCGCAACATACCGATAGTTCAGATTCTCGTCGGCAACAAAGAAGGGACGGCCAATCAACCTTAGTAGTAGAACGCCAACCTCGTGTCACAGTCAGAGACAATCTTCGAGTCGGTGGTGAATTTTATGGACAATCAGAAGCCAAGGCTTACGGCAATTTCTCGCGATCGGAACATTCGCAGCGATCAGAGCGGTCTGAAAGAGTTGAGAGAGTAGAACGCCATGCTCGTCATGGCAATACTTCGCACTTTGTCTTAGGCGATGGTGGTACTAGTTATAAACGAGAATTTACTACTCATGTCCATGGCACGTGTCCTGCAACCTTATTGGATTCTTCTCGTACTCCGTTTAAACATACGCGCGATTCACGTGAACACAAGTTTTACTCTTCGAAAATAACCCAGCAGTAAATACAAGCTCCTTTTAAAGTAAAAACTAACTTTTAAATATATTATTATCATTCCTTATTTAATGGCGCTTTAAATTGTAATCTTAATTATTAAACTACTTTTTATTCTGAGACGTAATTTAACAAAGCAATTATAACAAATGAACTGTGCCTTTATACGAATGTAAGATGCATAATATTTTATTAAAACATACCTAATATAATATTGACTAGGTTCTGAAATGTATTTTATTTATCTTGTATTTTGTCAAACTTTGCCATGTAATAAATTTTATATAATATTTTTGTGTTCATTTTTTATTAATCTCTATTTGGTACTTCAACTAATAGCCATTGCCTATCTATCAAAATAAAATCGTGTGTCCCCTGGCACTAAACACTACTGTTACCTGAAATGGGTGGTATCTAATATTGATTGATATTAATAACTTCTTATGTATTGCGCACAGAATACATTAGTATATACTGAAACTGGTATTGCGCGTCTCCTGTCATTCCTTAGTTGAAGAAAAGAAAATTAAATTTGTACTGCAGGGCAAATTTGAGAGGTATCAATTTCTATACTACTTTGACAGTGTTTACTACATCGTGTTATTAATTTTATATTGAATATCGTGCAATTAGTGAGGCTATAATTGATTAATCTTGATGAAGTGTATGCGGTATTTTTTCAGTAGTGGTACACAGGAACGGACGTTCTGAGACGGACCGTTTTATGATTGTTGATTTGAGAGTTGTCATCCCCAATTATCATACTAAACTATGACCTAATAAAAATCGAATACAATTCCTTGTGGGGAGGCCTCCTGGAATACAAGAGTCTAGAACTGTTTTTCATTTGATGTGGTTTAATGGTAAGGGCTGGGACGACTGAATAACGTGTTCATCGAGGCATAGATGTTCTTGGAATTATGCTATTATGGATTCATCACCTACATCCTTTGTCGTTCAGTTTAACGGTAGTTGGTATAATGTCGTTGGGAATGCAGAATAAAAAGCCATAGAACAAATGACATATACACGTATTGGCTGAGTAGATTGGCCCACCCGGTAGACGACTTGACCCAATTAACAATGAATTTGCCAATGTTACATGCAATTAATTACGGATTATTGTACCAACTTATTGTTTATGGTAGCTTGACAGGCGTTATTCAGGAGCGCCATTGTCGCTTTTCCTGGTATTCGGTTTGTTATTTGTCTAATTGTCAGTTACCCTTATTACGAACGTTTTATAATTCCTACTAATTTCTTTATAGTTCAATGTAATTCTTTATATGGTTCAATTTCTTACGAGACATGTGAATAATAAAAAGAAAAAATAAATCTAGAGCGCTTTCAATGACTTGTAAATATTTTTTAATGATTTTTATTACATCAGACAGAGTACGAACACAAAACAATTTCCGTTGATATCGACGATACTTTTTGCAGCCGAATTTAATTGCAATACTGTATATTTGAACAATGACAAATTCAATTTATTGCTGGAATAAATTTAAGGATGGACTATTAAAAAAAAATACTTTTAAAAACGAAACGATCGGTAGGAGGACGCAGCTGAGAGAGGATATAGATTTTAAAATAGCAAATTTATTTGGCTCAATCCAGACTGAACCTTAGAATTTTTTAGAGTATTCGAATATATACATATATAAACATGTTTTCTATATTTTAATAACTACTGGGAGCCCATACATAGTGGCAAGTACTTAAACTTAAGACTTGTTTATTCATGCACGTTTTAAGAAACCCGCCGAGTTATATGTGCAAGTATTTTTTTAATATTTTACTCGTAGTTGAAAAACTTATTGATACAAGTACTAAAAAATAAAAGCTTTTATATCAGAGTATTTATAATTTATATCGTATCTATCATCATTAATAAATTATCGCGCTAAAACGCTTAATAATAGTTTCACCATAAATTAATCAATCTATACGTATGTTACTTCTCGCCGGACACATTTTCTGGTTTTAAACGTCGAATTCTTTTAAACCTTTCCAAATCCCGTTCGTAATTCCGCGGAAGCGAACCAAACGCGTCATGCTCCTGATAGTGCGCGGCATTATTATATTCTTCTGATATTTCATTATCATTGTTCTGTGAACTGAAATGTTTGTTTTCTTGCTTAAATTTACCAGCCTCGCCTTCCGTATTTATGTTATCAAATGCTTTTTCAGTTCTCCTAATGCGCGCGACGCTATTGTACATCATATTGTCGTCTACACCCTCTATACCAGACAACACAACATCCGTATCTGATCCTAAGCCCACAGTTTCAGATTGTAATTTATTTTTATTGTTGCAATATTTTATATTGATATCTCCACTGCCTTTAGAAATGTCAGTACCCCTTTTAACTAAATCACCAGATTTAGCTAAATTTACATTTCTATCAAAAAAACCATCATTTTGAAATTCACCAGCTTCATCACTTTCTTCATTATTTTCAAGTGCACTTGAAAAATATGGCACTTTGATATTGGACACAACGCTCATATCTCTTTTCTCTATTACTTTATCTGGATTATTTCTTTTTACCCGTATCAGTGGTGCCATAACTGAACCACGCTTATTTGGGGTATTAGAATTGGGAAATGATTCTTCTAAAGATTTCAAAGAATCTAGGTCATCTGAACATATCTCCCTTTTATATTTATCATCATTATATAAATTATTTTCATCTTTCCATAACTGAGATAATCCTTCATTATCAGAACAGTAGTCGTCGTTATTTGAAGATCCTATAATTGCGGATTCATCTTTATTTGATTCAGATTCGACAAAAGATTTCGAAATAATTTCTCGTTTATTTTCTTTTTTTGACGTTTCTTTCTCGGTGTCTGAATTTCCTAAAATCTTGGATTCTGTCTGAGAGGACTCCATGTTTTTTACGGAGTCTAATTTCAGAGGTATTTTATCAGCAATGCTGTCTAATACAGTCATTTTGTCATTAGACTTTTCAGGACAGTTTGCAGTTTCAGCGCTTTTAGTGTACATTGAGTCAGAATCTGTCTTTTTAGTGTTGTCTTCTTTCTCCAAATTTGGGGCCATTGAAGCTTCTGCTTGTAAATTTGCCGAACCTCCTTGTATTTTACTAGTATCAGACTGTTCATTGCCCACGAAACTATTTTCCTCTTTAGCACCAGCTTTTTTTGTTATCTCCCGTTTATTAATGCTGTCATATTCTTGTTGATAATTATCGATTATATTTTTTAATAGTGCTCTTTTGTCTTCAGAAAGAGAGTGTAGCAGTTCGTCTAATTCTTCTTTAGAAAGCTTTTTTACATGTCTTCTTATAGCTGTTTCTTCATCTTCACTGCCACTAAGTTCATTATTTTGTGTTGAGATTTCGTCAGTGCCAATAGGTTCATTTAAGTTATTATTTTTTGAGTGCCTTTTATCTCGAATTAATGCATCTCTATCTACATTATGAACTAAGTTGTATTGCTTTAAATATCTATCATGATTTGATTTACCCTCGTCGTTTACATTACATTCATTTCTCTCAAGTTTATGTGGTTTTTCATTATCATGAAATAAAATGATTCCGTTATTATATGAAGCAGTTCTTTTAACATCATTACTGGTTGATAAGTCATCACGGGAAAGTTGTGTATCTGTTTGTTCTTCGTCGTTTTCTAAATAGTCTTTATCAGGATGTGCATGATGTATTTCTTCATTAGTACCGGGGCTATTTTCGTCGAATTCTGCTTTAGGAGCAGATTCACCTGCAAACTGTTTATATCGTATTAATAAAATGGTGCGAACAATGTAAATATTTACCTTGTTTTACAAAGAAATCTCCCTTCTTCCATAGTTTGTATAGAGTTAAAGAAGAGAATATTGTAAAATAATTGATTGTTAAAAAACCTGCTTTAATGAAGATTTTTGCTCGTTATGTTGATCGTCATCAGATTCGCTACTCTCGCTGTCTCTGTATGAATTTTCGTTTGAATCCCTTAAAACGTGCATAAATTAAATGTAGATTATTAATGTTTAATTTTTACACTACTCACAAAGATTGGTTGACATTGATATAATCTACTAATACCTTGCACTATATTGCGATGTAGTTTAAGATTAGATTAGATTTTAAATTTAAACTAAGTATCCTAGATTGAACGTTCCGGAGGCATTACTATTACATCTAGCCGCGAAATGTTTATAAAGTAGTACCGTCAAATATAAACATTTATGCGAATAAAATATATGTCTTTTCGAGCTGAATATTTACTGTTAAGATGGGATCCCATTTACGGCACTTTGTCAAATTAAAAAAAAATTAACCATAATATGTTTGGTAAACAAAGTCTATCGGAACAGTTCGTAGATTTATTTGTATTATCTTACTTATCATAATCTTGAAGAACGTGTGTGGGCCGTCCAAATATTTGCAAAAATAAAAAGCATAAAACGATAATGCTCCAAAAATACATATTCGATTATAATTGTTTTCACCTCAAAAAGTCACTTTTATCTGTATGACATAAATATGATTTTCAAGTTTAAAGTGGTTTCGATGGAATGACTGCCAAGTATTTTATTTTAGGTTGAGATTTTGCAATGCGATTGACATTTTCATATAATTTACAATATAAACATAATATGTACCTATATTAACTTTATGATTTACAATCACTTTAAAGTGAATTATAATACCTGTAAAATTGACACGAATAATTAGTACATGAATATTTATATATGTTATTAAGAAGTAGTGTTTCTTTAACCAAAACATGTAACATAGTAATATTTAAATGTTTTTGTTTTCTTCGTACCTTAGACACGGATTTTTATTTTATCTGCTGGTACAGAAATAGGAATCATAAATATATCGATAAATAAATAATTTAAATACCGTACCACCCGAAAGATTAAATATAAATTTCAATGTCTTTGGGCATTACCTTTAACGATTTAAATATGGGTTTATAGAGAACACAACAACACTCTTCACACAGTAAATTGTCATCGGTAGCGCCATCTAGAATTAGATACAAATACCAATATTAAAATAATGTGGTAATTATGTATATTTTACTCTTAATAAACTATAGTAATATTCCGTCAAGTCTCCATAATGATATTTCTAGCACTGTATGGATAGTTTCTTTAAAATCAATAAAGTGACTTAAAACGCTACTCGGAGCGATTTATTACTGCGAGTATAAAAGTTTTAGTCCCGGCCGTCTATAATACGTAACGTAGCCATTCCCTACCAAACGATATCATGACAATGTGTGACAGTTTACCAGCATCTTCATACATGTGCCCCGCGCGCCAACTTTATAATCATTACATACCATGCGTGCAAGTTTCAGCTACATATACCGGTATAAAACAGTTTTTGGTCCTTCTAAGTTTCAGATTGACCATTCGGCAAAGACAAAGACAGTTAAATATAGTTGTGTGTGATGTTTTGAATACAGGCACCACTGACAAATGAACACGCGGAACGAACGTGCCTGTTAGTATTAAATATACACACAGAGTGAATCGTTTTTGTTAAATGAAACAGGTAAAAGGGTTAAGAAAAAATATGAAATACTTACAACAATTTTATTTTAAATGAGACTGTTTCATCTCTATCACACTTATTATGTACATTTGGTTTAAATAAAACAAACCTTTGAAACATTTAGCCGCGAAATCTTCAATAGTTTGTGCATATTTGAGAAAAAACATTTATGTCTTACATATTTTAATGTCATACAAATTGATCAAATAGATTTATAGAATTTTTAGAAATACTCGATCACACGATTTGGTGTCTCGTTGCTTTCGCATCGAAAGCTTTCTCACAACTGCACTCCACAATATGTAACTATAGTCTAAATTCCAAAATGCAAAAGGTAAAAAATTTTCAATTTAACATAGTTATGAGTACTTTCAAATGCAATTCATCAACAGACCAGCCGCTGGTTGGAACCCGTCCGCATGATAGGTACATACATACTTTAAAACAATTCGAATGTCACAGATCTATAAACCCGTCCGTACTAGATACGGCCGCAACCATTTAATTTACTGTGTAAAAAATCCTCTCCAACATTTATAAAATATTTATAATAAACGTTCATAACAAATTTTAATAGAATAGAAATAGGAACACATTATAAACCTGGTAGCATACGAGGCTTTTCCGACGAGCACGGACGAGTTTAATGACGGCTGCAATAAAATGTCCAATAAAAAAAACTGTTACATTAATAAACTTTGAATTTACAGAACACATTGCACCTGATTTAAACTCGAGTCTAACTCAACATATCCATCTGTTCCGCGCTTCGCAGACACCGTAGGTACCTGTACATAACCGTGTCTTAAATAACAAAAACACTATGAAAATTGCTAAGATAAAGAAGACTTACGTTTACATTTGAATTAGGCTTCACTATGTTTTATCTTGTGCTTATTTCCTTTATCACAATAACCGTACATCGTAATTATTTATACATAAATCTTATCATATCCTCTGTCATACAGTACATACCATCGAAAGTGAAATATAAAACTGATTTTAAAACATTAACAATAATAGGATTGTCGTGCGCGGACGTACGCGACATGCGGATGTAATACATAAATGGCGGACGCTCTGCCGTTCGAGTTCCCAAGAATCACTCACTCGATAATATCGGAACAGTGTCGACATGTCCATTCCATGTCACGAATTATTTAATAATGGTTTTATGAGTAGATGATCCTACCCTGTAGAAGTTTATACGTCTACTTTAAACGAATTTTATCATTGTATGTACCATTCGTTTTTATTCCTCTCATTTGCCTTCCAATCAATCTCACAAAATTAATACCGTTCAAAAGTCGATTTATAAAAGTTTAATTAACAAATAACACAACCGATATACAGAACTGTTTATCACTGAGCCATTCAAGAATATTAAATGTATTGAAATGAATATTAATTTAAAAAAAAAAGTGCTGAAACTACTTCGTTTGAAACTCATAACTTTGACTAGACTCTTAAAACAATAAAATGAGCATTAACAAAACAAAAACACATATCTAATCATAAATCATTGTACTCACTGGTCGCAGCGACTTAATACAATCTAAAAAAAATTGGTACATTTGTACATTTATTGTTACAACGAAATAAATATGGCGAATTTAAACTGAAGAAGCGATATAGAAAAATAATACGTATTACAGTAATCTTATCACATAATTTATACATATTATTTTCATATCGATTCCATTGTCGATAGTACACAGAACACATTATTACAAAAACGTAAAACAATTTTGTAATACAATTTAGAAATATCCAATCGGATAATGCGACGCGAGTACAGTGAGAATTAAAAGCTAAATATTTCCAAACTATAACTACTTAAACTTCTCTATCGGATGTATAGTTTCCTACAATAGTGAAAATGCATATTCGCCGTTCCTCGAGAACAAAGAAACAATTAGTATATTGTCATATAACAAACAAGATCTACCTACCTGCACATAGAAAATTGACGTCCACTGAAAGAGCTTCGCAACCACGCGTACTTACGTACCACATACATAGATATGTTTGCGACAAAAGCTTATTAAAAATTTCAATTACAATTTCTGTCCTATACACAATCGTTCAAGATCACCTAACGACAACATTTATCATACATAAAGGGAATTCGGGCACAATGTAATCATGCTATAATAACGTGCTAAAACAAGTTTACTATTGGTCGAACGTGTCTCACGGGTGTGGCCGGTGATGGCTGTGACGTCATCGTCGGCGGGTGAAGTTCAGTCAACGCTTGAGCAATCGTTGAACGACGACATAAAACACTAAGAGGAATATAAAGAGGTGTAATTTGTTTTAATAAAAAAAAAATAAGAGTGTCACAAATCGTAAAAAATACGCCGTGGCCGTTATACTAGCATGCAACATCAGCGATATAAATGCAATCTCGTGAAGTGAACACTTTTATATACACAGACCGGCCGGAAAGGCGCCGGTTAGAAAGACAATATGAAAAAATTCCGCGTTAAATTCGAAGTAAACTCTAATGATATTCCAGTACATATTCACAATACTTATCATAAAACGATCACTTAACGCTGTACACAAATCGTCGAAAGACTGATCGATCGCCGTCCTTTTTTTAAAAAAAAAAATCTAAAACCTACCACGTACCTAACCGTTCCAATTAAAACATGAGTAAAACATTTAAAACCACAACGAACACTCGCACTAATAAAGTATTACAGGCTATCGGAGAACGTTCAGATCGTACGCTGGGAATGTGACGAGTCGCTACTCGCTAGCGCTACATCGAGTCCTATATTCACTAACTCAGACTTGAAACGATACAATTGTCATGAAGCATAGGGAGCCGCGCCGTCGCCGCGCGGGGAAGGTTGCCGATGCTATTGGAAATTGACATTATATTTTCTCATACGTACGGTTCACTGGTGAGAAATGGCATTAATTTCACCCAACATAACATGCAATAGACGGCTAATATTAATTTGTCCGATTAGATTACTACTTTGGCAAAATTTAGTTTTTGAATTAAAGTGATATTCAATCAGTCTAGATCAATAGATAAAATTAAGTAGATTAATTGTTCAATTTACATATTAGGATCGACTACAGCCAAAATGTGCTTAATTTTGTCTAGAAAGACTGACTTATTATATTTTATGAGCTGTTACATTTTCATGTAAAATCTTTATTGAAAGCGCACAGTGGTTAATCATAATTTCACCCTCATAAAATAATTGTACGCCTACTTTGCAATACTTCATTACAAATACAATAATATTTGATTTCAAGTACGATTACTTTCGAGAATTAAATGCCAAAAAATTTTTCAAAAAAATATCTATTAAATATTGTTAAAAATTGACTTCAGTAAATTATCCAAGACTACTGTAAGACACACCTGTAAAAGTCTCGTATATTCATTAGTTCCATCAACCATTGAGTTAATTAGTTTTGCCATCCTAAAAAAGTTTCCGAGCTCTTTATAACGTTAAGTATAATTAATTTAAGATATATCAGCATGGCAACCGCATCCCCGCCCCCGTCGCACGGTCGCATCACATCAATAAAGACACCGTACAGAGAGTCAACTTTATACAAGCGCGTCAAAAACGCGAACGGCGCAAACAACCCGGTTGGGAGTCAACGCCGTCGCGTATTTGAAACTTTTAACACATGTATTAACCGCGTAAGCATACTTCGCCAAGTTTTACAATTAAATAAAAAGAGTTTTTTATTGATCCGGAAGTAGCCAATGTAAGCAATGTTTAGTTGCTACTACAGCGCAATGATCTGTATTCGACCATAAACAAAACAGTAATTCTATTGAAGTAGGTTGAAATATTTATTATACTATGGTCAGAGATGGAAAAGTGACATTGTTTCACTGGTGATGCTATTAAAATTCAATACAAGGGCTGGCTCAATTTGGGTCTCATCGTGGCTAGAGCCATGTAATTAGATTGAATATCTTTAAAATAAAATAAAACAAATTAAGTACTTCTTATAATTTAAATGAATATTAGCGATGGAATAAGTTTCAAACTATACATTTAACTCGTTAGTTTGCAGGGCACAGAGTCATACTCGAAGTGGACTAGAGTCAGCACTTCAGCACAGATCGATTAAAGGATTAATAGCTAACGCAGCCAGGTAAATAGCCTGTCACGATAGAATCAAAATGTTTGGTACAACAGACTCACCACCTTTCTCAACTGCTTCCAAATCAATAAAAAAATCCAACTTTTAGAACTGCCTAACAAACTCTTTCTTACAGTGGCTCAACATAGTAACTTAAGGTCAATCGTACAAGAAGTGTGGGGTCATATCTGTGACTGCGGTGAGAGTATGCGCATTGTTATATATACATTATACATACATTTCGTAATATATGACAACCCTGCCAGAATGATGCAATATTTAAGACCATGTCGTCTTTTTATTGACATCGAAAGTGGTGAATCATAAAAAGTCTTCATAATTACGAAGCGCACAGTGAAACTTTTGTTTCGGTAACATATCTCACCCCCTCCTTGTTTATTATCGACGACCTATCTAGACGTCTCTATAGCAGACTATATGGAAGAGTTCGGTTGAGTGAGGTCACACGGAGTCTCGCCATTGCTATGCATCGTATCACCGCCATAATTTGATGTATTGAGTGCCCAACGACAATGTTTTTATCGCAACGCAACGCCGTATCCTACGACATTGCAGCGTCTCCTTATTAGATGTATCGATAGATCGATATACAAACGGCACAGGCGCTATGATGGCGTACCGCATCATCCTTCCTCGCTACGTCTCTCTGGTCCCCTTATTCGTTGCGAATGCGTTGCCTTGCCGTTGCGATACATCGCATCGACGTCCGAAGGTCTTAGATAATGTATATTTTCGTATTGACGATGGCGAAATTCGAAAACACAAAAAGGTATGGACCCACTTATCTCATCGATTGTCATTAATGTCACATGCACAAAATATGTTTTTGAATTTCGTTCTCGCCAACAGAATGTCACATTGTATAGATGTAACTGTAATTTACATATATCAAGTCCTTCCCAGCATGATTTGTCGGGCGTCGGAACGCAACTTCGAAGCACAGTGCGCCCTCACTCAGGCGTTAGTATAACAACCGGCTAGCGCGTACGCGACAGTGTCTCTGCACGTTGCGTGGAGGCGGTCGCGTGACGGTATCACAGGCGCGCGACGTGGCGCGCGAGGCGACCCTACAGCCGGTCGTCGAGCCGGTCGAGCCGGAACTCGTGCTCGACGGCCGAGTCGGGCAGCAGCGCGCTCGGCTCCTCCAGCAGCGTCAACTCGTCCAGGTCGAGGCCGGCGCGAAGTTGCGCCTCCTCGCCGCCGAATATGCCCGCGTCCAGCTCGCCCGAGTAGTCTGCGATGGAAAGATTAAACCGTTTTGAAGACATACATGCTTCAGTGCAAAATACATTTTCTGCATGATGGAAAAAATGATTACGGTTGTGGCAGTGGACCGACTGTGGTGACGGGACGGCAACTGAGGTGGGGGACAGACAATGGTGACGGTATAGTATAGTGGTAGGAGATTGACGATGGTGATGATGAGTAGACGTTAGTGGTGAAGAGGCGGATGTGGTGATGGCAGTAGAGCTGGAGTGACGATATTAGCGGTGAACAGACTCCGGTGACGAAAGTGGCGATGGTGGTGGTGAAGTCACGGTAATGGTGACGGAGTGACGGTGCTGGCTACGAATTGACATCAAAAAAAGTATTTATTATTATGGAAGTAATGTCCACTTCACACCGTAAGGACTACTAAGATAACAGAACAGTAACAATATATAAATACTAAATATATTGCAGTGCATACCGGTGAGTATGATATCGGGTATGCTGGCAGGTGTGGCAGGGGTGGGCGGCTGCGGAGGAGAAGCGAGCGGCTGCAACGCGAAACCGCCGCCAGCGACTGGGTCCCGAGCGCGCCTTTCGCACCCCACGCCAACGCCCGACATGCCCACGCCCACCCCCGACATGTTGCTGTGACCTCCTACCGCCGACTGGAAATCGGAAGGAGCCAAAAATAAATTTCAATTTTGCAATCTTTCTATCAAACTGTTTTATCATTCATTGTTAATGCAAACAATTACAGTAATAATATTGTTAGTCAAAATAAAAAAATATTCTTAAAAAAAAAACTCTAAGCAACATGCATCCTCTTACAAATTCTACAAACTAAACTAATCAATTATTATATCTTTTCTTACAAAAGGTATATAGGTAACCTTTTTGTCCCAGATAACATAGAGGCTTGTTATAAAAAAAACATTTCGGTTATGTTTTGTGTTTTCATAACATTAAATGCGAATGCATTTGTTTAAATTTAAATGTGTTTTTCCTTGCTAATTGAAATTTGGTATTATATTGAAATTTTAAGAAACGAATCTCGTCTATCTCAGCATTTTGGTGTCAATAGAAGCGTTATTGGTCGTCTTTGACAGCATTACACTAACACAGCAGATCCCGTTGAGCAGCACCCAGGCCGCGGTAGCAGTACAATCACACGGCAAGGCCGATAAATAAAACTGGCTGCAAGACGTCAGCCGCTGTCAATCGCCCGAGAGATTAAGACTACAAAAAACACAAGCGGTGTTGTTGTTATCCGGAACCATTCCAGTCTTATGTATTATTATTAGCATATACATTTTTTATTTCTTTTCGAGAGGTTAAATTCTATACTTTTTTGCGAGCCATAGCATATTACCTGCGAATATGTGTGCGGTGAGTTCGTCGTCTGCGGCGAGTGTGCGGAGTTGTGGTTCATGTACGTAGTGTTGTAACTCGACGTGGGTGCGTCCAGCTGCGAACGTAAAGCAATCGATTAGTACCAAACACTAAAGTGTGCGACACAAGACAAAAAGCTCAAAAAAAGGGAAAAAAACGCTAAACCTTTCAATTCACAGGACGGCACATCTACGGACATAAATTGTATCTTTCGCACTTATCATAAAAAGCATTATATCAAACTATAAATAAATAAGCGGGAAGTAAACTTAATAACATACGAGAAACAATGAGTCGGTGAACTGTGAGACAGTTTTTAAACGATAAATGCTTGATTCGTAAACTTGAACACCGAAAAAATATACAATACTGCGGTGAATATTTCATAAACGATATACCATGCTCTATGTTATACGTCTTTACCTAAATCAAAACGGGACATGCGAAAGGTTGTGGTGATAGTATGTATAGAATTTGAATGTACTGTTTTCAGGAGTGTAGACATGTTTAGAAATATGACAAAATCATGATACAGAATTTGACAACATCAGAATATTTAACCCATAGCAAAATAATTTAATATTATGCCGAGCATGCTGTACAGATTTGATTTATCGAATACACAAGCTACTATGCAAAAATTAAAACTGGTCATTTGTACATGGTCAAACAGTACTATAGCAATAATCCATAACAATATCAAATATTAGTAGGATCAATTTTCTTCTGTTACAAGATCCACAAGTCATATTGGACTATGGTACTATTTTAAGCCTTAATGTCGAGAAATGAACATATATATATAAATACTTAATATAAAGTCCACTTTTAATACTTATAGCCCTGCGGCATACATAAATTCTTTTTGGACTTCTGAATTTGGAAACTTCCCGAGGTTCATTTCCCAAAAATGTGCATTTAAATACAGCCTTATAGCAATAATGAAACTAAATCTCTGAAGGTCAACGTGTCTGATTGGTTCCACATTTGTCAGATATATTCTGCTACTACTACCTCCCACGAGCTGATAAATTCAAGATAATCTTTAAAATAATATTGTTGCCAGGTCAGCTTTACTTCAAATTAAATCCACCACTCTGAATATTCCAATTTATTGGACACTACAACAGCAGTTCGTGTGTTCTCCAAATGTTCTTATTGATGATGATGAAATGATAAAAAGTATTAATGAGGTATGATACCATACGCTGTTTGCTATTTTGCAGGGTGGTTTAAAAGAAAATCTTCGGCGCATTTCTTTCTTCGGTTTCTTGCTACATTTCGTCGCTGTTATTTTACAGTCATCGGACGAAAGGCTGTCTGGTGACATCTTTGGTTGTATTTTGCCACGCCATCTTATGTATTAATCGTGTTTATTAAGAAATTATATCCTGTACCGTATCTAACAAATGTGGATCCGAGTAGAAATACTATAAATGCCTTTACACATCTCTCGGTTGCCATTTGTTCGGATAAGTAATCGGGTAGAGAAATATGTTGAAGAATTAAAGTTTTTATCTCTGAGGTACATCTGCTTACATACCGAAACGAAACGCTGTTTTGCAAGTAAACCACCAGGTAGATTGGAAAATATTAAGTTGATAAACATATTACATTTTCAATCACACTGAAAATGTTATTGTTGATATTTTTTTTAAGTTCTTGCTAGGCAACGTAGGTACATACATACGCTGAAATGAAACGATTAGTAGTAACATCGCCGTGGTCCTCATGCACCGAAACAACCGAGAGCCGCGTCGCAAGACACACGAGGGAACAGAGCAATGTAACAGAACTGTGTGGCTACGAGGGTGTCGGTGTGTGAGTGTATGTGTGGTGTCGTACATTTTCCGCGACTTGCACGTGCGCGGTCCAGCCGGACTCCACGAGACTCTGCACCAACTGCGCCCAGTCCTTCACCAACATCCACCAACGTTACACACGTTTATGTACGGTCGGTCACGCACAGAGTAAAGTATGCACTCCTGTTAATATGTTATCGATATTGGGTACTTTGCTATGTGCGCGCGAGTACCTCCCGACTGAGCCAAAAGGTTACTATTTCATATTTCAATGTAAATATTATTTTTATTAGCCTCCAGTAGACGTTTTAATAGTAAATATCAATTTCTCCGTGGGTCTGGACTACGGTTCCAATAGCCTCTGTGACCAAAACGTGATTTAAAGTAGCGAATATTGGCCTCGGACTTAAAATTTATTGATATTAGTTTGTAAAATATCTTTTTCGTTATCAAATATTTTTAATCGCTGTGTAGCGATTTAATAATAAACTATGGTGTGAATACTTTGATTGTGTTTACCAAAAAATAGCGTTTTTAGTTTACATTGCTACGTTGTAATAAATAAATAGTAACCTTATAGCCACAGCCAATAGCACAGTTACATTGGAGACAAACAAGGCAAAAAATAGCTGTATTCATCAAAGTTTTTATTATTCGACACTACCTTTATTTGTCTCCACTTAGATATGTTATTATAGTAGCTATATAATGACACTATTATGTGCTCGGTTTCAACTTCATTATGTGCCAAAATCAAGTGAGTTACTTGCTGTCGACTGATTGACTCTCATCTCAACGGTGAATACTAGCAATGTATACATATATCTAAATATATTTTTTTATTATTTACCAAGTGTCCGATGTTACGTCCCTGACAATGTTCTAACACATTATATTCAAAGCGTTGATAGTTTGATTGCAAGTTCAGATTTTTGCGAGTTAATACAATATTCTTGTCTTTACGAGTTGGTATTAAACACCTTAAATGATTATGTACATACAACTATGACAACTCTACTCTCAATAGGCAGTAGAGGTAATAAAAAATCGTATTAGTTGTGGATTTAGCGTTACAAATAGAAGTATATAATTTTAGTAAATTAGTGTAGTTTGCAACGTATATCTATGAATATATTGTTGTATTATAGGCTTTTAAAATATTCGTAATACACCATGTCTTCGTGTGAGAAACCCTACGTCTAATGTTTACATAAATATCAGAACATATAAATTTCCTGGGATGTAAAGTATCCGCAATTATGATCCTTAATATGAGTCACAAATACGCTAAAATTATTCATTAAAATTATTCATTGGTTTCATTAACGCGAACAGATAAACAACCTCACAGATGGAGAAAAAATTCCAATAAAATATGTTTCGGCCTGTAACAAAGCCTACCAACATTAACATAAAAAAAATATTGAATGCACAGACTCCATTATTAAGTTTTGTACAATCTTAGTAGTACATGTAAATGGTATTAAGATCACTGTCTATATTGAAACCCACAAAAATCTCAACTTGATCCAGCACATTACATCTATAAACATATCGTATAGTATTGTTATTACTCACAACTCCTTGCTATTCCATCGAAGCATAGAAACGTTAGAAATCCTTAGAAATAATACTATAAGTGCATGTAACACGACGTACTTACACTTATAATGCTTATTAAAGTATAAATATAATAAATAATGAGTCGCCTATCGAAACTGTTTTTTAAATAGGATCATCAGAATTTTTATGTGATACAGGTATTTCTTTGATTAAAACGACTAAATGTTCACGATACCCTGAAGTGATAAAATGTAACCAATTATTAATTAGTTTGATAAGAGTGCTATATTGGCCATTATAATCAGTTGACAGATAGAAAGACTTTTTAGACATCATTCCTCCAACTGTTTCTAGTAAAAATCGTTGTTACTATATACAAACTTTATTATTTTTTTTGTTGTTTATTTACGAAGGGTAATTGTCATAATAGCATTCAAAGGTAATTATGATTATTAATTGAAGTCCCAGGAGCATATTCTTACCATTGTGATTTGCTCGAAAGGTTGTAAGAGTGCTTGGTGCAGATTGTTGTAGTCAGTCTGCGGTGACTCCGCCGGACTGCCCGGGCTGTGCACCATCTGAAAGGAAATCACATATTAACGCAAGCAACGGGCCAGACGCGAGCATGAAATAGGGAGTGGAGACAAAAAAAATTACGACTTAATTTTATTCTTAATCGTTAATGGAATTAAAATTCCATTTTACATAATATATAATAAGATTTTGTTTTGGTTTTACATGTTGAACAAGAGTACATGTTGAATTAGCTTAACGATTTCTAATATTTGCATCTGTGTGAGTTTGTTTTTAAAGCGTTAATTATTAGAATTGCATTTTATAATTTAACATCTACGTGGACGGAAGAACTGTGATAAAATTTATTTATTTAATTTTTCTTTAGTGTCACTAATGGCCATGGGTGGCAGTGACCACTTACCATCAGATGGCTCGTTAGCTCGTTTTTCGGCTTTTTACATTAGGAAAAAAATACTCCCTTTCAATTATATACGAAACTTAAGTCATTATTTTTTGTGGTGATATACTATAACATTATTTTGCTTGACTGTCTACATGGGTGATTTTTCGAACAAAATTCACCAGTTCGCTATTCGTTTGTATACATTCTTCGTTTATTAAATATCGGAAAGATGGATTTTTTTATCCAAACAAGTTAATGAAGTAATAATGTTCTCGTGATTGGAAAACCTCTTAATAGTTTTTAATTGATATTTTTTGACAAGAATAAATGTAAATTTGGTTAACATTTGTAATTAGTGCAATCATATTCATTCGTGTATAGTTATTTTAGTCTAGAAACCTTTCTAATAAATAACAAGATAGATTAAAACATTGATTAAATGATGATTTCCATGTCATGTAAAACTTAAAACAGTTAATAATAAAATCACAGAAAAGCACTAAACAAGTCAGTGATCGAACTGAATATTTTACATAACAAAAAGTAAAAAAAATAAAATAAAAAAAAAAATAAACTCACAGTAGGTGAAGGTATATTGATATTCGACGTCGAGGAATATTGCGAGGGCGGACTACAGTGCGATTGGTAGCCGGACGCGATCCAACCGTGTTCTAATGGAGACATGTTCTGTAACCAGCCAAAGTATAAACAATCAACAGCTGAAACAAAAACGCAACCCAATTGCCTATGCCGTAAGAGCGATAGTAGCGTGAAGGCGTATTTGAAATCGATGTAAGATTAAAGTCACAAAAGAAATTCTCCTCGATCGTTATTGTACCAGATCATAGCCAGCAAAATTCATGCAACTATTATGAAACGAATGAAAGCCCTTTGAATTGTTAGGGACTGAGAATTATGATAACCGATTAGTGAATAATCAATATGGCTCTCACATTACACGAAAGGTCATGCGTACCCTTTACAATTCTAATAACGCAACAGAATTATTTTATTTTTATTAAAATCAACTTTTGCCACATTTCTTGAATAGTTATAAAATTGAAAATATATTCTGGACTAAACAAATATATCACATTTCAAACGACGTTTGTATAAATGAGGATATCGCTGTATATTTTTTGTTATACTCAGAATATGTTGGTTATAAAAACTAGTTTAAAATAAAAGGTGCATATACAATAATAATATACAATAATAATAATGTACATGAAATAATAAATAACTCATTAATCGTGTTCAGTATGGTACAGAAACTGAATGCAGTCATTTATTTTAAAAATATTATAATATATGTTCAAAATAATGAGCTAAAAAAAAATATTTAATACATTCTCAATGTATGTTAAATGTTACAACGTAGTAAACAAATCTTTTGTGAATCCCACATATTCAATACCGCATTTTAATAACAGAATGACAGTGCAGTACTAATTGCAAAATGAGCAAAAATTGCTCAAAACGTTAAACTTGCGATAGAGTGGTGAAGCTGATGAATGGGGATATCGGACACATGCTATTATATTCTTGCGATTCAAGCTTCAACAACGAGCCCAGAATAACCGTTGCCGGTAACGAAACGTGTTATCGTACAGCAAAAACATTTCGAATGTCATCTCTTTCGAAATCGTACACTGTAAGCATAAGCGAACGCCTGCAAAATGGATGAACTTGAAGAATATTATCAGAAGGTTATAAAAGAAAACGAACCTTATTATGATGGAGATAATTATTTGTGTTTGGTACAGATAAGTGATTCTGAAATAAACAAAAAATAAAATGATTTGTGTTGAAAGCAAATAAACACTACAAAAATATAACAACAACATTGTTAAACACCCCGAGGGTGTATTGCTTGTTCTAACACTTTGTTAATAATCAGTTAAAAACAATATATTTATATACATCATAAGTAGCAGTGCCCAGCCACTTTGAGGACAAATATATAATTGTACTGTATTGATTAAACACTACGATTTATATCACCACTTGTCACATCATTTTCAAAATTAAAAATACATAATGTAAATTAATTTTTCTTTAAAAATTTTAAACTTTGTTGAGGCCATTCTTAAGGTATACTATATTTCAAAATAGCAATAAAATTTTGCAAATTTTTTTCTTAGTGTTTTAGAAACAAAATAATACAATATTATTTTAAAAAGTTTTATACAGACAATTTACTTAATAAATTTTGTATGACCGAAAACTGATCTTGATTCTCTTGATTTGATTTACAGACCATTGTAGGCTTCGTACTGCGTTATTAATGGTTCTCGGTAATCTTCGTTACGTTGGTGTACACACAAACTCACTGAACGTATATTATGTTTAACCTACATACATAGGTAAATTAATTTAAATTTTTAATTAATTTAAAGCTTAGACTCTAATTACTTCTGGTGCCAAACAACACATAGTGATACTATAGTATGTTGCCATGGCAATGGTCAATATTAAGAATGAATCTAGTATGTACTGAATGGAGGAGCCATTTTAATACAATTAGGTTGTTGATATCATGCACTGTTGTTTTTAATATGTTTTTATAAAACAATTGTCTAAAACCATTAACAACAAAAAATATGTATTCATTTGAGATGACATATTAATTATATAGGTAGAAATTAATTACATGTAATTAGATTTGCAACTTCAGTTAACATTCCAAATATACTGGTTTGAATCGAATCAGTGTTGATTGTTACGTGGCTCGAAGGAAAGTTTGAGATGTGATGGGGATCCGTGGAGCCTTCTACACTATCGAAAGCATTGGTTTGGTAGCCTCTGGTCATGGACTGGTTTATATATGACTCACCTACATATCATACAAGTTGCTGCTGTGTTAATGGTACAAAAAAACATGGGCCAACGTGACGCGTCTATCGTATCTGTCATGGTTTCACACCTAGCTCACCTGCGTATCGTATAAAGGTGGGCGGTCGTGTTGATGATGCATAGAGTGATGGGGCACCGTGGCTCCGACTGGCGAGCCCGACGCCGGCGACAGCCCGCCAGTCGCCGGCGACACGCTGCCGCCACCGGGGGATACTGCGCCCGAATGAGGACTCTGAAGATCACGTAAGAGCAGAGAATTGTAGTTTACAGATATTTATGACTGGTGAACTGCATACCGCATAGCTGCTTCGATAACGATAAAACATATTGACATTTCTAATTAAATTAGACACCTGGCATTGAGAAAATTCAATTTTCTTATTGGAATTTTTAACAGAATTAGTATGTCTTTCAGTGTGGGAAGAGTGACTAATTACTAACAAGGATAAAGGTTAAAAGGTTAAATCGGACCATTTGACAATCGAAGTTTCTCCCACCCGAAAAATACTATAATCTCGTAATAAAAACTTTGAACTCCAGTGTCGTCATCAAATCTCGACTCTTACAGCGAGACAATACTTTCAGAGGTTGCAAATTTTATGCATCATAAATTCAGATAAAACAAACGTATGTAAGTTTTAGACGATTTTTGCATTTTAATTTCAATCATTTCAATGGACGCCATCTTTACTTTATGCCAATTGTGCGAGAAGTACAGACGTGCTCATAAGAACCTGCACATGGTGTTCATTGATCTTGAGAAAGCGTATGATAGGGTACCTCGGGAAGTATTGTGGTGGGCCATGAAGATGAAAGGTGTGCCTGGAAAGTATGTGGAGATAATTAGTGCAATGTACAGGCAAGCTTGTACATAAGTCCGATCGTCTGCTGGCAACTGCAACCAGTTCAATGTGGCAGTAGGCTTGCATCAAGGGTCGGCTTCGAGTCCTTACCTCTTACTGTTGATACTGGATGCTCTGACGTCGGACATACAGGAGGAGGCACCTTGATGCATGCTATTTGCTGACGACAATGTTCTAGTTGGAGAAGATGGACCTGAGATTCAAAGCAGATTGGAGGATTGGCAACAGAAACTGGAGAATGTTGGCCTGAAAATCAGCAGAACCAAGACAGAGTACATGTTCTGCGATTTCGGCGGTCTCTCCAGTCCTGAAGCCATAGCGCTCGACGGTGCACTCCTTCCAGTTTACTCCGACTTTCGGTATCTCGGTTCACTTGTACAATGTGATGGCGAAATAGATCGGACAGTTACGCACAGAATTAATGTGGGATGGATGAAATGGCGGCAGGTTACGGGGACAATTTGCGACCCCCGTATTCCCCTTAAACTTAAGGGGAAGATCTACGAGACCATGGTCAGACCTGCTGTCTTGTACGGATCAGAATGTTGGGCCACAAAAGGGATGAATGAAAGACAACTGCATGCAGCCGAGATGAGAATGTTAAGAGGGATGTGTGGTATAACGCGAATGGATAGAGTAAGGAATGAGTACATAAGAGGAATTCTGAAAGTGGCACCGGTAACCGAAAAGCTACGCGGAAACCGGCTATCATTTCATCATGTTATGCGGAGGAATGAAGAGCATGTTGTAAGGAAGGTATTAAGTATGAACGTAGATGGCTATAGAGGAAAAGGAAGGCCAAAGAAGCGATGGATGGATTGTGTGAAGGACGATATGGCTAGAATGGAAGTTACTAGTGAGATGACGTCTGATAGAGAAGTATGGAAGAAATATACATGCTGCGCCGACCCCAAATAAAATTGGGATGTGGACAGGAGGATGATGTATGCGTTTTTCAAACAGTAAGAAATTCTATCCGAGCAGGTGAAATATAAACGACATTATCAGTTATGAATGTTGTGTATGTCGTACGTTGCGTGATCTGTGTATGCGGATGGTGAATACGCAAGCGTCACAGTGGTGACGTGCACCATAGTGAGTTATGTAAACGTCCCGTACACCGCACGGTATGCAACACTATCGCGACGTACGTATCTAGTGTGGCGGTAGTCGGGCGAGGTCCGGTGCGGCAGGTAGTGCGGCGGCGGGTAGTG
>PDGT01000017.1:5586292-5605648 GCA_003671415.1 Megathymus violae | reverse complement strand
CCGCCGCTCTCGTACACGCTGCAACCGAGACATCACGTTACGTCCTTGACATATGTTATTCTGCGGTCGTAGAGATGCCGATTGGTGTGTCATATAATTAATTTATGCAAAAATTTGTAATATAGAGCCTTGTGATAATGAGCCAGCTATTTGTATTGCTCGCGCGGTCCATCTACCGTTGTCGAGTTTCGTTTTATTATAAACTATGTAGTTGACCCGGCGAACTTCATACCGCCATTTTTTTTTTGCCGTCAATACTGTCTAAAGTCTAAGATTTTTATAATTATTTTAATGCATTGTAATGTACAACATTTTTCGTTTTTCCTTCCGGAGAGAAAACAAAAAGTGCTGATGGTTTGCCGACTCTCGAGCACGCAACGTATGCGCAAAATATGGCAGTTCAAGGTTTATTCCACAAACTTCTAATAATTGACCTTGCGATTTATTAATAGTCATTGCGAATGCAAGGATAGAACACACATCATAATTATTCTGCTCCAAGATATCTTTTCTTGCACTATTTCGATTGAGAGGAAATCAACGAATGGGAAATAAAAGTTGGTACTTAATAAACGTACAAACATACATAACAGTTACACAAATAAACATATACACTATATGTATGGATGTGTGTGATATTTATACAATTAAGGACTATTCATTTTATATTACTCATTAAAATTAAAATTAAAATTGTTGACTTCAATTTATTTTTCAATGTTATTTATTGTTATATTATTCAACTTTATTTTAATAATTGTATAAAATAAATTTGCATTAATTATTTTTTGTATATATTATGTTAGAGAAGTTTCATATAAAATTAAATTCATAAAAGAATCAAGTAATTCTGCCGTAAACAGGTTGCTAAGTAGACCTTGCGGTACGAAGGATGCCGGAGTTTCCTTACTAGTGTAACATTACATTTTTGCATTTACTATTTTATCCTTCGGGCAACTGAAGCTCCGCCATCCATGGATGATGAAATCTGTCATACATAAATACCTTTATCTAATCTATATATACACGCGTAGAGACCTTTGTCCCATTTTACTCCTCTGTCCCAATTTCCACATTTCTTTTATTTGGTAGCTATTAACGAGCATTAGTGTTATCGATAACAAAAAAATATTTTAAAATGCCGTTATTTAATAATTATTGACGAATTTTGGCCAGTAGTGAAACACTAGGATATATATTAGTTACTTAAATGAGTAATATAGCGACGGGTCGTAATGCCATTCCATCGTATGGATAATTCACAGTAGCAAGTATATAATCTAGTCACAATATTACCCTATCACTCACTTGTTATTGTTTGGTATCCTCGGAATTTCACAAGAGGATCGTGGCCGATTCGCCGGATTTATCCCGAACGTCGTCAACACGTCGAGTGGGATATCAGCAGCTGAAAGGTAGAGGCAAAGTTTGTGAACATTGAAACATGTTTGTAAAAAAACTATGTAGGTTAAGCAAATTCATAATGACTCATAAAGTAAACTAAAATGTTTATCGGTTAAACCGGAACTACTTGGTGTGTTACGACTTTGTTTATTCAAGATCTTACACGAGCAAATTCGTTCTACAGAAAAACTCACAAAAAAAAACCTGCGAATGGACATTCACATAACGCGCGTGCCGAATTAAACACACCAGGCAATAAAAGTTGCAAATAGTATTCTGTATGAGAATGCCAAGTACCTAGGGTGGTTCATGGAACCTGATTTCACTAGGTTCAGTAAGTTTTGCAAATAACTGTACAGCGTGACCCGATCTACAATATTATAAAATTATCAACTGTTTAATTAAATGTTCACGTTTTACGAAATGACCAGTTATGGTGTGACAATACCATACAATTACAAACGCTTTTGTCAACCAAATATGGTTTTTTCATTACATTGACACACATATTAGCTAATAATATTATTTAAATGGTTACAATATCACGCTTGACGGAGTGGACCCACCTCTTCGGTGGTTCTGATGCGGATGCAGGTGCGGGTGTTGATGCGAATGCGGCGAGAGCGGTTGCGTGGCCATCTGCTGCTCACCGCCGCACGACTGGTGCAGGGCGGAGTCCGAATTCGTACGCCGCCAGTTGCTGTCTGGTGGAGGGCTGCAAATAATGGACCCTAATTATAATTAAAAACAAGTGCTTGAAATTTCAGCTCACTTTTAATTAGTAACTACACACTTTCGCGGTTTTTCGATGAAAAATAAGCATATTATATTTTTATAATAATTTCGAACGCGATCACTCGAATGAATTAATCGAAAATATTACCTTAAATTTAAGTTTGGCAAATTTATGTTTCGTCAAGCTTGACTAATGTTAAGGTTACCGAAATAAAATATAATTCAAATTATATAGTATGTACTGATCATTGTAAAACAGTAATAATGCGACCTTATCATTAAAACAGTGTTCACGAGGGATATAAATGCCAACCAGTGAATGGATCAATTAAACATAGTGGATGGTGTACACATAATATTATATAGATATATGAAAGCAGTGATAACTAGTATGCCGTCATAAATCACTTGATTTGTATGTCAGTCTCCCGCGCAGGCGATGCGACTTGGAATCTTGCATGCACCTCTAACTTTAATAAAATATAAAATTGGTAATGTGAGTGTGGGAGTACTTATTTATATAATCATAATAGTAACCATTCACTAATTCCAAAATCATACAAAATTTCGTACACATTAAAAAGCATTCCAGAAACACCCAAGCAAATAAATGCGAATGAGATTCTTAGGCACTATAGAAACAGGAAGAACAGTCTGTACTGACAAAGATATGGATATGATTAAGAATGGGAGGTTTGAAGAGCGTGTATAGCAGAACGATATTTATGACTATTATATTATATTAGTCTCAGGGCGGGAGCTTCGGAAAAACATCAACATTAAGGTTGAGCACAGGAATATGTAATATAATATAATATAAATACTAAAAGACGAGTGCTATTACTTTATATAAGTTTCTTTTTTCATTTCTTTATTTACCAATCATAATCGGAGTAACTTTATTAGAAATATAAGGTCCTTATAATCACCACCATCCAAACTTTATGTAAGTACGAAATTTCAAAATTTTCCGTCTAGTACAATCGGAGCGAATCGAAAGTGAGTTGCGAGTGATACTGAAAGGTTCTGTTCCTTCGTTTCATGTATAGAACGGTAAAAATTCATCAGATAATCTTAGATTGAACTATTTTATATGGCATAAGCATGTCATGCAACCAAAAAACCCGCCCTCACTCCCCTTCGTGAAGCATGATTCGTGATTACGAATCGTCTCCATACCCATGTATTATTATTCATTTTTGTCAGACGCTTGACATTGACCAAATCTAATTTATTAAATGTCGGTTTTTAAAGCTGGTTAAGTTAAAAAAATATAACAAAATTTATTTATTAATATAATTAATGCCTTAAATCGTACTTTTACTAATCTCTTATTTCTCTCGCCCTTAGATAACTGTCACCTCGTAACTAACCGATCTATTTCCCTATATACGAAGTATCCTAGATGCTGTTGGCTCTTGATATTAATAATAATTATAACAAGGATCAACTTAATGTGTTGAGTAGTTTTCGCGTTACAATGTTCTATACCGACAAAAATTATAGAACAATATAATGTGGCATATAAAACAAAACTACAGTAAAATTAAAAAAAAAAAATTAAATAGTACATATTCGTCCCAGCTATAATTGCATTATTAGCATTGATTTCAGCCATTTTGAGTGTTAATACACTAGAGAATTCTTACTCATTATATTACAAGGCAATGTTATGTATATTTCTACATGTAATTGGAAAAAATTATACTTTATTATATACCTCTACAACAGTTGCACTTTTTGTTGCATACAGCAGAGGTATTTCAAACAATAATGACATTATAACATGCAAGGAGTATTGACCGTCGGTTACAGCTTAAATCATGTTCAATGACAATGCAATTGTTTCCTGTTCGTACTTAAAGTTCACGACAATAAATTTATTAATTATGAATGATGCTTCCTAGAATGAATGATAATGGGCCCTGAATTAATGTATGTGTCATTTAGATTGGCACATGCGCAAATATTGTGTGACGCCGAACGTGCCGCGATAAAACACTTGTTTTTGTTATACACATAAATCTCGATCTTCAACAAATTTTAATAATATAATTGTTTCGATGAAACTTAGCTCTGTTTGGTTCTTTAACGTTCATTTATCCTCCTTACTGTAATATATGTATCACTAGATTATCCTGCATTATTTATTTGGATACCCTTAGTATGTATGATTTATTACAGTTTTAATAATTTGTTAAGTCTCACCTTAAGTAAACAGTGCTTCCGTATGGGCTGGTGTCGTGTTTTCGATCCGCAGGGCGCCGCATCGGGCCGACGGAGGAGGACGCTCGACCACGCTGACCCGGCGTGCGGGACGGCGAGGTGCCACCGCTCCGACCACCACCTAGGCCATATTGCGTCGCCAGTGATGCTTCTTCAGGCTGTCAACAAACAATCATAACAATGAATTATGCTTGAAATTCTGTTTACATTATATTCAAAGGTTTCAACCCTATTTGGCATGTTGTCAAATAATCCTAAGTAACACTTTTTGTTGCTTAATTTTTCTGGTACTACATAAAATTGTTAATAATGGTTGATTTCCTAACATACAATCCTGCATATTTATCATTATTAATATCACATGTAGATTTCGGATACACAACATGCAATTTAATATTGAGTATGATATTAATTGACAACCTATAATATTTAATTAATATAGAAGTTGTTATACAAGGGGAATGCATAATTTATTTATTAATCATTATACATCCTCAACAGTTTGTTTTAACATGCAAATGGTTTGGGTAAATAAAAATATCTATGATGCTGAAATAATATCTATGTTAACTATCTATATCTATACCTACACTATTCACCAATATAACACTAGAAAATTATCATGCTGCACTATACTATTAATACCAACCAAGGTACTAAACATTAAAAAAATGGAATGAATCATGAAACCATAACTCTAAATGGCAATTTATATTTAAAATTAACTCAAATGTATGGTCATAACATACATGTTTATTTATATTGATCTATTTACAGTATGAACAGATGCGGTAACAAGAAAAATTTGTGTAACACATGTTTTCAAGTAAGAACATAATTAGGTGTGGCTTTCTGTATGATCCCATTCATTTGAATATTGTTACTTAACAGAGAGTTAAACGGATGTTGTTGACACATGCAATTTAAGACATTAACCATATTATGTTCATTAAAGTAATTTTGCAACTTTCATGTATATAAAAAAAAATGCTTAGCACAAAATTATCAGTAACACAAAATATTTAAATGCCCACTACTGAAAGTAAAAGTTTCAAGGACTACAACATAAATATAGGATTTTAATAACGAGTAGATTCCAAATAGAGGAACCTTGGTTGTTTCTGGGTCTGCTTTGACAGTCTTTGGTGCAGCCACATTTGGGAGGGAGCCACTGCGATAGGTGCCCAGGGCTTGTTGAGTGGCTCCAAGAGATGCATCAACATTCTCCACAGGCTCGAGAGGAGCTTTCACCCTCGCTCTTCTACTACTTGAATTAACCTGCAACCATGTTCTTTCAACATTTTGCAATAACCATCAAAAATGTATCCATCATCAAACATTGTTTAGGTAAGATTGATGTTCAACCACTTGTAATAATAAACTTGTTGCATTACACTAACATGTTACAGGTCCTATGGTTTTATCTCATAATATCAATTACAATCATTGCCAATCAATCAATAAATAATACAAAATTTTGACAAAACGATGTTTTTGAAGGAAACGTACCAGTGAGAATAAAACTAGAATACAGAGAATATAGATATAATGCAATTTGTAAACATGCATCTGGATTTTTTGAAGTTGCAGATTATAGTCACAATGTGTAGGTACCCATTGTTTACATGATGTATTGAAAGAATAATTTAATAGCGATCTCGGCAATGACAATTGTTAATCATTAGATTCAGGTACTTTAAAGGGTAACTAAGCACTCATTCGCTATGTTATAACATTCCCCGCTTATTTAATGAGAATGAACTATTCATTTAGTTATTGAGTCGCAATAGGCATATTGTAATGATTATTGTTTACGTCGGCTAGCACATTTGACGGCCAGGAAGCAATTGCCTAAGTAAATAGGCGACATACCTTATTGGTTGCGTCGGAAACTTCACGCATAATTTTTTCAAAAGCAGCCGTTTCCTCAGCTTGCTTTTGATTGTGGAGGGCAATTTTTTCACTAAATTTTCTAGGATTCGCCATGATGGTCAACAAACATTTATTCTTCTCACTTTACATCACAATTTTCTGCGATCGTAGAACCAAAACGCGCTTGCCTGTCAGAGCAAAGCAAACGTATGGTTGCCATTTTGAAAAAAATAGTCAGGTTTTATTAACAACATATTGCCAATGAATTTAATTAAAATCAACCTTGCAATTTTTTTTTGTTGCGATGATAGACAATTGTATAACACATTTTCTATATACATTTAATAACATTTATTTTTTAGTCTACAACCAATGTTTGACCACAAGTATTATTACCGGTATTAAAATATTTCACGGAATTACCGATATTTTCTATTTAGCAAGCCACGGTAACTAATGATTTCGAAGGAACATATTGTACATATTGGAATACTTGAAACAAAGTTATTGTTTCGTCATCTCATATCTGTTTTTTATGATTTTTAAAAGTACTAGTCAGAAACATATGGCTTATTAAGTACAGAAGGGAAAAGATGTAATTAACATTATTTCTCGGGTAAACAAAATATAGATAATACGCAAGGATGACGAAGTGAAGATTCACTAATTAGCATCGCCTATGAAACAACGTATATTCATGAGGGGTCCGCTTCGCTGAATAAATCAGTATTATTTAACGATATTTAAAGAAATAAAAAAGCAAGTGCCGTTCACACGCATAAGTCATACTATTAGAAATATAAATTGCGACAGAATGAGACGATTGCTATGTGAGATTTGGGATTACTTATAATATACACGTACTATACATTACGGTTTTTTCCCAAAGTTTCTCAAAACGTCGGCACATACATACATAGAACGTTCGAACTAAACCAAATATTGGACTGTGTAACATGTATACTATACTAATTTTACATTATGTATTTGCACAAAAGTATACATAATATACAACGCTTTGGAGTAGGGAGACAACCAAGCACCACATAGAGAGAAAAGGAAAATAATTTGTGTTCTATCTAACTGTCTAGGAGACGAAATCCTACTGATAAATATATGTGTTTCCTTTCAGTATATTTTTTCGTTTCATTGAGTTTCAAATCGGAACGGAGCTAAAGAAGATTCACTTCAAAGTCAAATCACTAGTATTTTTGTTATTGTAACTAGTACTAATACTGTTTTAATTTTTTTTATCTACTTAATAAACTTGTTCATTTTGTAATGGTAAAAATACCTTATTTTATTAACAAGCAATAGCAAACATAAAATCATGTTTAGTTTTACATTTTGCTTTTATTTGTGCTTAAGTTAGAATAAGTCCAGTTTAAGAATATCAATATTATATTACATATTTTAAAAACATCGAATAAAATGTGGCGTTTAGTATCAAAGATGGTTCATGACACCCATATATTGTAAATACTTTTGCCTGACTTCTTGGCGTAGTTAAACATGAGGCCAAAAATATCGGATATTTGCTAGAAAAATATTACTTTCAAATAAATTCGCGGGGTATGCATCCTTACGTAGTGAACGTACCACTAGTACGGACGGCGCGGTTTGTATCATCATACATTGTGCATACTGCAAAGGGCTGGAATAACATATCCACGTCGGTGTTACCGCCTCCTTACAATGCGAGAGTCTTCAAGAGGAGAGTGTATAGGCTTTTATAGGTTAGTACATTCAACATCTTTAACTTCATCAGCATTTTCCATCAGGTGGGATTGTTGTAAAGCGTTAACTTATTCTACATAAAAACAATTGTTCCAAGTATAAGATATAGATAGAAGATAGTGATATTTCTATAGGTGACGGTGATTTAATTTAGAACAAATATGTCAATCGTAATAAATACAACATTAAAATTCATAAAATATTTTATGCCCACAAAAATATACAAAAATCATGTGTTCATATTACTTGTACAGTTGTATAATATCCCTATAAGTACTTATAATCATCAATAATTCCGGTAGGAAGAAATGTAGAATCTTAACTATATTTGAAAATATTTTATTTTATTTACTAATCGAAAACAATATACTTCAACGCTATATTTTTATGTAAAAAGTATCGCTATAGTGAAGTAATAACAAATTATATATTTATAATAAATGCATAAAGTACTACTTAACATTCTTAAAAATCTATTTCTTGCGTTTTATTGTTTATAATTATGAAAACTTGATTACTTCAGATATTTTGAAATCTTACGAAGTATAGGTACTTTTTCGTACGTAAATTCTCTATAAGCGATCAAATTAGATATTTAGATTGACGGACTCATAAACTGCATCAAAGTTCAGGATTACTTTTGAATTAATATTTTTGATAATTATGCAAACTTTTTAGATTAAACTAAATGAAAATGTCAAGACGATTCCTAGAAATTTAAATTTAAACCAGTCTACGGTTTCTAGAGTATACCGAAGGTTTGTAGAGATAGGTTCTTACAAAAGGAGCCCCAGTACCGGCAGAACTCGAGCGACCACCCGACGTGACAACCGATTTATCCGAAATCATTTCCTCACGTCAGTAAACATCAAAACAGAGCTGAATGAAGTGCGTGGAGTGGCGGCAATCACCTCTTTAAGACCAGCAAATGGTCCAAAGCTGTCTGCAGCTCACAGACAAGCTCGTTTAAGATTTGTGCGTGAACATCTTATTTGGACTGAAGACCAATGGACCTCCATATTGTTCACCGATGAGTGTAGGACATGTTTAAATGGTTCAGACAGCCGCAGAAGAGTCTATGGTCTACGTAGGGAGAGATATACTTAAAATTGCATTGAGGAGCGTGTTTCTTTGGAGGCGGTTCATGTATGGTGTGGGGTGGCATTTCGATGATCGGGTGAACGGAACTTGTGTTCATCGATATGGTTCGTCAAAACAGTAGAAGAGGTGATTTGACGGCACAACGCTATATAACATAGGTTTTAGAAGCTCACGTGGTACTTTACATGGGATTAATAGGCGAAATTTTTACTGTAATGCAAGATAATGCCCGATCCCACGCCGCTGTACAAGTTCGACAATATTGCGAAGTGGTTGGGATACGTACCATAAATTGGGCAGCATGCAGCCTGGATCTTAATCCCATTGAGCATGTTTGGGACGGTTTGAAAAAAGCTCTAGATGCGAGAAATCCTGTGCCCACAACAGTGGCAGCATTAAGAACAGCGATTTCACAAGAATGGAACAATATTCCGCAAGACCGTTTAATAAGGGCACATGGAGGTAATACACCTTATTAAAAGAAAAAAATAATAATTTGTTTTAACTTTTTTTTTAATTGTAAATACCAGTTTTTTCCAGTATACAAACATACACTTAAGGATATCATACTACCCTGTTATGAAGTTAATGAACTAAACTATAGGTTTCAATTTAAATTTGTATAAAAATTTCGAAGACTTGGTTAAAATGTTTAGTTCAAAGTCATCTTGAACATTGATGCAGTTTATGAGTTCGTCAGTGTATATTTCAATATGTGGTTTATTTTTATGTGCTATATGTATTTATTCGTAATAATAATATTTCCTATACCTATATTGTTATATAATTTATCTATGGTATTTATCTTTCCTTATTTAGTCTGTGCTTTTATTAATCACCAGATGACAGTGAAAACAGTATTTACCATTCTTTAGAGAGTGACAGTGATATAAGTATTGTGACAGTGACATTATGATGTCTATGTCTTTTGTGTCAATTTAACAGTTGAATAACAGAATGGAATATAATAACAGAACGAGTTTCAAAACTGATTTAATACATTATTTCAAATACATATTAGTATTAACGAGTGTTGTTGACACAAACAATGTTTTCCGGTTAGACTTGCTGTGCATCGAGTCTAGCTAAACTGAATAAAACCGTCCAGTTTAATTCGAGAAATCTTTTTTAAAATTATTAAAGTGTATTGTGCAATAATTTTCAGTTTCTGTGAGGAAAGAGAATATTATATTAAATTGAAACTATGGAGAAAAAGTATATTCTGACTTTAGATGTCGGCACTACTACAATTCGATCCGTTATTTATGATTGTAGAACTGAAATTGTGGGCAAGGCAGTGGATCAGGTATAAAACAACTTCCTAAATAGCCTGTGTCTTAATGGATTTTGTAATCGTATTGGTCAAGTTTATCGCCATAATTAAAGCAAAGATTATTTTAAAGGATAATAATATCTTGGAGATTGATTACAATTTATAATTAACTTTCATTGATATCAACGCATTCTAATAATACCGCAGATTTATCCCCTTATTCTTCCTCAAATGTTTATTAATATTGGTGTAAAAATAGATGTTTCACCTTAATTGAATTTATGTTGTTTCAACTTATTCATGATGATGTTTCAACTAATTTTATATAAAATGTAAGTAATTGCTATAGCTCAATTTGCAGGCTCTGGGTGCAAAACCAAAGAGTCCTGGTATCTATTCCCAGATGAGGTAGATTTTTTTTCTCAAATTTTGTTTGTGTCTTTATTATGTCTTAATTGTTTCCATTTACAATCATTGCATTTAAGAATGTTTTACTTTGAGATATGAACTTCATGAGTGTTAATTAGTTTATTTATAATTACCAGTTTCTATTTAAATTCAGTGTTTAATTCTTTTTGTTCATTTACACATATTTGAGACTAAACAACAACAGAAATTAATAACTTTTGGATATGGACATGGGTCTAAGGCAATGTACCTTATGGAAAAACACAATACAATAATATCAGGTACTTTATTCTAACATCTTTGTTTTACCATCAATTGTATTTTAAATAAGTATCTTTATTAGGATAGTGCATTACAATTCTGTACTACTTCACCATTTGCCATTGGATGAGATTGTTAATCATTAAATTTATTTATTTATTTCATTGCACCGACAAAGTAAACACTAATACAAGCAAAACAGAAAAAAAAATACAATTTAAAAATAAGTGTTACTTCAATTACAGGCGCAAACCAGTTACAGTGAACAGCATTAATAATATTATAAATAATAATAAAAATCGTCCATAATATAAATTTCATAATTAAATTGAATATAACAAATACCTAACAGCATAAATTGCAGAATAATTAGTAAAAATAATGTAGAGATGAATTATAAAGTAATAAATATTTAATTGTTTAAAAGGATTTGCAAGAGAGATTCTTTTGAAATTCACATTCCACCATATATAATATGTATTTTAAACAGTAGTATAACCAAAATACTGCATACAAAAATGTAGTGAGTTATAATTATTAGTAAAAATAATTTTGAATTATGTTAAATTGAGAACAATTAGCAGTTTAAAAAACAACTTTTTGGATGTGTAGTTAGAATTTTACATTTATTATTTTGAAATGTTATGTATATTTAAAATTGACATGACTTTGCTGAAGGAAAATTTAGTCAGGGAACTTGCATATGGAATTTGAAGACATATATCTAGGAAAAGATATGTCTGTAACAATTGAATGGGATTAGTATACAATATATAAAATGTGTAATGAAAGTAAATAACTGTTGTTTTGGTGATGGGTGTACATGTAACAAATAATTTTCCTGATGTATAGTAAATGCTTGTTGCACAAAGAGATCATTAGTGTAAAAAATGAGTCACATAGACTATAAAAGTTTTAATTAAAGATTTTAATTTAATTGGTAGAAGGTACTGTTTGCAGTTTTAAAAATTGCTCTGATATGTATCACTGAGTGCAATACTTTTAGCTACTTTACACTTGATACATATTTAAAAGTTATAAAGTATTTCAATTTATAGGTCATTCTACACTATCCTCAGCGTATGTTTGTAGAAATTGATCCAGAAGAAATATGGAGTTCTGTCAAAGATGTAGTGCGAAAATCTTTACAAAGTAAGTTCAGTTTAGAGTAAATAGATCAGAGAGTAATAATATTTACTAGTATATGCATAGCTAAAGTTATTTAAAAATTTCAATAGGAAGCCTCAACTATTTTTAAAATAAATCATGATTGTATGTATGCCTGCATATTATGTATTTATTTCAAAATCTGATCTAGATGGCAAAGTTGAATTATTAGATAAGCTAACAACAATTGATAATTATTGAGAACTATTGATTATCAATTATCTTGATAATAGAGAGAATAGAGTATCAACACGCTAAGAAGAAGAAGAATAGAGAGAGTTATTAAACTGATTTAATTAGTCAACTAACTTTAATTTATTGTATTTTACAACATTTGTGTATCAATATATTATAAATAATAGCTACAATATTTTGTTTAATAGATGCAAACTTATCAGCACAGCAAATAACAGCAATGGGCATATCAACACAACGTGGCACTTTCATTACTTGGTCTCGAAAGACTGGGAAGCCATTCCATAGATTTATAACTTGGAAGGATTTGAGAGCTGATAAACTTGTTAAGCTATGGAATGAATCATTTATATGGAAGGTAAAAAAATATAAATGATAAAGCAATATTAAATTATTAATTTTAGTTTTCATAAGAACCATCTTTTCATAAACCAGACTTTGGTTGCAACTTTTATCATATGAAATTATCTAAAGTTACTTTATTCATACATGATTTGTTTATTGTACGAGGGGTGATCCAAAAGTAATTATAATCAGTAATAAATACAATGAATATGATAATAAAAAAAAATTTTTCGACATAGCCTCCTTACAAGTCTATACATTTAGTATATCTCTTTTCTAAACCTAGAATTCCCTTAGAAACAAAATCTTGATCCTGACCCTAAAAAAATTCCTCAACAACGGCCATCACGTCGCTATCGTCGTCAAATTTCTTGCCCCGGATGTGTTCCTTGAGCCGAGGAAAGAGAAAGAAGTCACTGGGGGCTAGGTCCGGCGAATAGGGGGGGTGTTCCACCAATTCAAAGCCCGCTTCTTGAATGGCAGCCATGGCAACTAAAGCTTTGTGAGCTGGCGCGTTGTCTTGATGAAACAGCACTCCAGCCCGCAGTTTGCCACGCTTTTTCTCCTTGATAGCATCCCGCAATCTTCTTATTTGTTCTGCGTTGTAGAAGCCCGTAATAGTGGCTCCCTTTTCCAAATAGTCCACCATAACAATTCCTTTAGCGTCCCAAAAAACGGACGCCATAACCTTCTCTGTTGAGCTTGACACTTTGAATTTCTTCGGCGACGGTTCGTCGGCTCGTTTCCATGTCATTGATTGTTGTTTGGTTTCGGGATCAAAGTGGTGGATCCAGGTCTCGTCCATGGTCATAAAACGTGTCAAAAAATTCTCCTTGTCCGCTTGGAACTTTTCGAGATTTGCTTTCGAAGTGTCGACTCGTTTCTGCTTTTGTTCGTCGGTTAACATTCTCGGCACCCAACGCGCGGAGACTTTTCTCATATGCAATTCGTTCGTAATGATTCTTTAAATATTGCCATATGAGAACCCTGTGACCTCAGCTACATGCCTGATAGTCAGTCTTCTATCGGCCAATACAATTTCTTCAACTTTTTTCACGTTTTCTTCAGTGAGGGACATGGATGGCCGTCCTTCCCGATGTTCGTCTTCTGTCGATGTTCTTCCCAGCTTAAATTCCTCTACCCAGCGTGCAACTGTGAAACATGGAGGGGAAGAGTCCCCTAATGTTTTCACTAAGTCGCTGTGTATGCCTTTGGTAGACATTTTTTCAGGCAGAGGTATTTAATGACAGCTTTGATTTAATTTTTTTCCATTTTGAAGTTCACTCCCCAGAATTTCGTATTCAAATGAATATAACTCTCGGGAATCATGACCTATTTAAATGATTTTTTGTAGCTGACCTAATGAATACCTAAGTGATTAGAAGACAATAAATTATTATTATTCTGTTCACTGTAAATAACCGATTATCATTACTTTTGGATCACCCCTCGTATGTATTGTGGTTTTTATATGTCACAAGATTGAGAAAAACTGTAACTTCTGAACAAACTGATTTTGCTCAGATATTAGATTTTTTAACCGTTTTTAAATGAATTAATAGTTTTACAAAGAACTACATTAATTTTGAAATCGTTTCGATAGATGTGATGTTCGGCCGGCCAAAAAAATATTTTAGTCAGATGACTCTACTTTTCAATTCGTTTCTTCTGTCTAACTCGCAAACCGGCCCTTTTTGCGCTTCGGGAAATATTGTCCTTAAGTTTACTAACATAACATTGGAAGGAATGAGTATCAGATTGACGTCCACAACATTATATGATTCGACATTAATAAACAACATTAATAAAGGTCCTTACGATAATAATTTTTTGCTCCAGACTTTTGTATGTATAATGTGACCTCATTTAAAAAAAAGTACCCGTTTGTTTAAATCTCCAAAACTACTGCTCGGACTTTGATGTGATTTTATGATTAGATAGTGATTCATGAAGAAGTCTTAGGTATATAGGGTAAATACGATAAATTTATAGAACGACTGATAAAAACGGGTAATAATCGTTTGGAACGGTTATCGTTTTCTGACGCGAAGCGTGGGCGGATTACTGGTTGTATGTATATAAGTCATTATCATTGTCAGTTTGTTTTGTTTTATTTATGTTAATAGCCGACAAACGAGCAGACGAGCCACCTGATGGTAAGTGGTCACCGTCGTCCATGGACATCAACAAGACCAAGGGTATCACTGATGCGTTGTCGGCCAGGAAATGAGAAGAAGGTAAGAAATAATGTACTGGCTTTCAAGCTCCTAGCCGGAACACGACGAGTCGTTTGGCGACTGACTCAAGCAGGAGGGTGGTAGCTAGCCAGGCAGGCTTCACGGAAAGATAATAATTCCAGTAATAATATTGATGACTTAATACTGATAATATAATTCTTACGTGAAGCAGGCTGGCTTCTGTCGCCTCTTACGACACCCTTTTCTACCAACATGGGATTGGGGGGAGTGTTCTAGGCCGCCCCAATACGGCTAATAAAGTAAGAAAGAAAGTACTGCCTTTCAAGTTCCCAGCCGGAACACGACAAGAATTTTAAAGTAAACATTTAATAGGACTCATTACAATTGTATCTCTAAGTGAAGTAAGCACCAGCTTATACTGTAAAATTCATTTGATCGTCAATTGAACTTGGCCTTGTACGTATTGTACGCCGCGATATTCATTACGATGCCGAATGTAAGATGTTTTAATTCGATAGTGGATTCTCCGCTTCCGCCTTGTCTATGATTGACATAATTTTTTTTTTTCGGGAATATGATTTCTAAATAAGTAGGATTTATGAACGATATTCATCATAACCAAAATCAATTCAGATTCAAATCGTTTTTTGGAGTAAGACATATCGTCGAAGGAATAGAAAATCCGATATTACCTATACATCTGTATTATTTTAAGTTAGTTACCTACCAATTTTTACTAACTGGTTATTTTATTTTCAGTTAATTAAAATAGGTGCATATGCCATGTTCATGATTTCACGGAGTAAACGATTTAGAGCCGGCAGTGTATTCAAATTTACGAATACTCAGGTAAGCAAATTTTAAATATAAATAAATTAACGCCCACATAGTTAAATTTCTGCACTGATAGAATATTCAATCAGCAGAGGTAGCCTTGTGATTCGAACATCGGTCTCCAGCACGGTTGACTCGTTTTCGAATCACCAATAAAAAAACAGCAAAAAACAGTAAGGTAAAGTAAAAAAGGCAGATTTCATACTTTCTTTATATAATTAAAACAATCACCTACTTTTATTAGTTACCAAGACTCACGTACGAGGGTGCGTTTTTAAGTTCGCGGAATGGCGGGGTTGAATAGGGGATAGCAGGCTCGTTAAGGGCGGTATGTGTTTAGTGATTCATCTTTAGTATAAATATAAAGTTTTGTCACAATTGCATCATTAGTTTTAAAACTATCGACGATTAAACAACTCAACCCGGAAGAAAATTTGAAGTATGAAGAAAATCGAGTATCGCGCCGTTATAAAGTTCCTTACCAAGCAAGGTAAGTCTGTGCAAATCATAATGGAAGAGATGTCATCGGTTTACGGGGACTCTTGCCCTGGTAAAACGATAGTTTACAAGTGGCACAACCTTTTTAAGCAAGGCAGGGATTCACTTGAAGACGATCCACAACCAGGACGGTCTGTAGAGGTGACCACTCCGGAAATTGTAGCGAAAGTCGAAAAATTAGTATTGGAAGATGCTCGGCTAAAGAAGAAACAGCTTGCAGAAATGGTTGGAGTATGAGATACAACCATTTTTAAAATTCTGCATGACCATCTCGGCATGACTAAGGTCAGCGCGCGGTGGATGCTGAGAATGCTCACGCCGCCGCAAAAACAACAGCGCGTTGAATGTTCCCGAGCGTTTTTGGACCTCTGTGGAGAAGACAAGGATATTGTACTGAATCGAATTGTTACTGAGAAGAAACGTGGGTTCACCATTATGAACCTGAGTCTAAACAAGACTCCATGCAGTGGCATAAAAAGGGTGCACCACCTCCTAAGAAGTTTAAGGTGTCACAATCGGTCGGAAAACTCATGGCGACAGTCTTTTGGGATTCAGAAGGAATTTTGGTAATAGATTATAAAGATAAAGGTGTCTCTATAACCGGAGAATATTATGCAACAATCTTGGAGTGGTTAAAAGAAGCCATCAAAGAAAAAAGAAGAGGAAAATTAAGCAGAGGTGTCCTGCTATTGCACGACAATACGCCCGTACACAAGAGCCGTATTGTACTGGCTGCCCTGCATAAGGTGGGCTTTGATATTTTAAATCACCCACCCTGTGATTATTATCTCTTTCCAAAAATGAAAAAAGAGCTGCGTGGAAAAAAGTTTTCCACAGACGAAAAAGTTAAGGACGCAATTTCCTCGTGAGTTCTTTAATCGTCGATAGTTGTAAAACTAATGATGCAATTGTGACAAAACTTTATATTTATACTAATTATGAGTAAACATTTATGCCTAAACTACATATTATGACTAAACATGTACCGCCCTTAACGAGCCTGCTATCCCCCCTCTAACCCCGCCATTCCGCGAACTTAAAAACGCCCCCTCGTATATTGTTATATTATAGTATTGATCACAACATAATAAAAAACGGCGCGATTACATATATTTCACTAGTTCAAAGCTTGAAAGCTATAGCCACAACACAATATGCAACAAGCAATACGCAATACAATAGGGCTTTAGCTTGTAGCTCTCATTTTTAAACGGGAATTTTCTCGCGCATAAAAATATGACTGTCAATACAAACATAGACTGTGGTCGGGGAATTCTCTCGATTCCCGACAAGAGTAGATACTGCCATCTAGTTTCATTGCGTTTTATTACATAGTGGTTATCAAAAAATTTTTGCATAGTGTAATAGGTGGTGCTGAACACTAATTGAAAAACAGTATCAATTAGGAATTAAACAGAAAACAGGGGCATCAATGTGAAAACAGCAAATCTACTGTTAAAACAGTAGGGTTGGTAACACTGGTCTCTATTAACTGTATAAGCCACTACCACAGAACATGGGTCGAAATATACATTTTTCTCTTCCAATTGCATCGTACTGTTATTATAACATTAACATTTAAATTATCATGAACTTGTAGGGGGTTTCATTGGCATTGGCATAGACCAAGGTGACTGAATTGTTTTGCGTTATCACCAAGCTGATATAAGATATTCCCAGATCATTAATTGTGTTTGGAAAAGAGCTTTGAGGTTCAGCGCATTTTTTAATTATACTGTATATTTGTTTAATTTTTATAATATAATTTTGATAACACTGCCTAATTGGCCGCAATGTCCAACGAGTGTTCATATTAATTCTGGCTCGCAATGGACAACTTTCCACTGAGCCAACAAAATACTGTAATATACTTATCGTATATCTGTGATTTACTAAGTGAGACTCAAACATCTCCGAGTACATAATAATAATTACGAATATCAACTTTTAAGACATGAAGGTTATTCATATTTGTATTTCCGTTTATATGGTAGCCAGTCAAGTTAAAATGACCTTCAGGATTATCATAATTTAAACGTACTTTGTTGTACTTTAGCAATGCGGTGTTTTTCGTCTCACATTTTTTTGCGCGCATAATGATTTTATACGTATTTGAAGTACGCACATATAAATTAGCGGTGCGTGCATGATTGTGACTCTGATCTCCTGGGTAGCAGTCTCAGTAGCAAACAACAAGGTTATTGATGCGTACAATATTGCTTAGTAATAATTGAGGATCTACTCATGTCATTCATGGACTTCTAAATGTCAGGGTTCCGTATATAATTATGTAACCCATAATCATGGACAATAAGGTTTATTGTTGTTAGATGTTGTTGTATTCGCCGATGTAATTCTGCAATATTGCTACTGTATTGGTTTATTTTTATCATAGACGACGATACGGCTGCACTGGGCGCTGCTGAATATTCCTGCTCTGAAGCAAGCGGTTGAAGCTAATGATGCCATGTTCGGAACCTTGGATACTTGGCTACTTTATAAACTAACAGGTATATGACTTCTCTAGAGTTACTACATCTGGCGCGCATAAGAGCTGTACTGGTCTCAGTACTATACAGTGATACTGAAAATAAATTAATTGTTCCGTAGTTAATATTTCATTATTTTATATGTAAAATGTACAGGGTGTTTGGAAGATAGGTCCAAAGCCGCGAAGGGCAGCTAGTATAGACTATTTAGAACCATTTTAACCTAACTTATGTTAGGCGAAGTGCCACTATTTTTTTTTTAGCAAATTTTAACGATTTTTGGTGAAAAATCCGAATTTTTGTAATTATTTGCTAATATTAGGCCATTTTGAAGGCAAGATCATTTATTTATTATTTTATTTTACTAAAGTAATGTGTAAACAATCTAGTTAAACATGATTAAGGCATTTGTGTAATGAGAATTTTTTTTTACAGGTATTTGAAGTAAATGATTTATTTTAATATTAGAATAAACTGATTATTGGTGGTATTAAAAAAAAATACCTCGCGGATACCTCTCCAATTATTGAAATGAAGTCCTACAAACCAAATTGAGACAGAAAATTAAAATTTGTAGGCGAAATAAATAAAACTAAATTTTAATTAAAATCAT
>PDGT01000017.1:5550789-5585885 GCA_003671415.1 Megathymus violae | reverse complement strand
AGACCTACAAACCAAATTGAGACAGAAAATTAAAATTTGTAAGCGAAATAAATAAAACTAAATTTTAATTAAAATCATTTATTTTTCATGTTCAAAATGTCCGCCGCGGTTTCTAACACAAGCGCGGGCCCGTCTTCTCACTTCTGTTGTCGTTACTTTCAATGTTATCTCCACTTTCATCGTCGCGAACGCTGAATTAATTCTATCAATTAACTCTTCTCTTGTGTTTATTTCCACACTTGTGTATACTTTATACTACTATTTGTGTTCCTTGGCCCGACCCCACACGTAAAAGAGATATAGAGCGCTAATTTTAACATTTAAATAAAAATTATTTGCAGTGAGCCAAAGTGATACGTGGAACAGAAAACTATTTACATCGACAAAATATACTTTATTTCTGTTTACCTTAAATGTTAATGACGGTCAGCGAACAGAACTAAACTAGAAATAGAGACCTAGAATTGAACCCTGTGGTACACCCATCGCAATAGGCGATCCTAATGATTTATTATCATTTATGCTAACACACTAAATCCCTGTCCTTCAAAAACTACGTATTCAAATCGAGTTACATCGAGTAATTGGTTACATCTTCATATCGTCTTCAAAAGGTTGAGCGTTCCTTTATGGGGCTTGGAGTTCGTTTTTACAATAAGATTCCTAAGTTGTTACGCGAGTTGCCCATTGGAACTTTTAAGCGTCGCATTAAAACACAACTTATAGGCAAAGAATATTATAGTATAGATGAGTACATGAATGACAAGGATGAATGGACAAAATTAGTGTCGAAACCAGTTCCGCGCAGGTTTAAACTTTTGTAATTACCATATGTTGTTTAAAAGATGTGCTGAGGAGTTTCTTTCGCCGTTTCTTCTCCTCATTGTTAAAGCACCTTTTCGAAACGGTGGTAGTAGCAAAAAATGACGTTCATAAGTGTGTTTACTGAATACCTATATGATTAAATGATTTTGAATTTGAATTTGAGTGAAGTGAGCGTTTTTGACGACGTAGTGGCCAAATTTGCGATGTAGTGTTTCGTGCATACGAATACACGGTGAACGATTTGTCCAATAACGTATTGTGATGACAAATCTGTCGTTACAAATGTGACTATTTCGTGATATGATAGAATTTTATTTGATAATATCAATTCAGTATAATTAAATAAATATATAAAGCTATACTAATGTTACTAGGCAACAAGATTCACATGTCAGACGTGTCCTCCGCATCGGCCACGGGTTTTTTCGACCCGTTCGCCATGCAATGGGCTGGCTGGGCTATGTCATTGTTTGGCATACCAATGGCAGCTCTGCCAACCGTTGTCGACACCGCTGGGGACCATTTCACCAACACCGCCACTGAGATTTGGGGACATCCTATACCCATACGGAGTTGTGTGAGTATGCATTTTAGGTACAAATTTTTTATTCATGATATGATAATGTTTCATTAACACCTTCATATTAGGATACAGATAAACTGTATACATTAACACATCAACAAACAAGCAAAACCCGATAACAAACATTTATATTTTCATATGACCGTTTACTTATATTACATGAAAAACTAAGTGCTGCTAAGTGCTGCTAAGTTCACATCTGTAATATCATAGTCGTCATCGACACATTACCTGTCAATAATTAAATGGAAAACTTCTCATCTAGAGATCGAACGGACACTTTTAGTTCAGCAGTCAGGGTCAGTACCGACTGGCCTACAGGAGCATCATCATAATAATATAATTCCAATGACGATAATAACTGTTTTTATTTTAGTATGTAGTTTTTAATTGTATTTAGCTGTGTTGGGGCGGCTTACAATACTCCCCCTAGTCCCATGCTGGCAGAACAGGGTGTCGTAAGAGGCGACAGAAGCCAGTCTGCTTGGTGGTAGGGCTTCGCGTATGAATTATATTATCAGTATTATTATTAAGTAATTAATATTATTACTGGTATTATTATCCTTCCGTGAAGCCTGCCTGGCTAGCTAGCACCCTACTGTTTGAGTCAGCCGCCAAACGACTCGTCGTGTTCCGGCTGGGAGCTTGAGAGCCAGTACCTTCTTTCTAACCTTCTCATTTCCTGGCCGACAACTCATCAGTGATACCTTGGTCTTGCTGATGTCCATGGGCGACGGTGATCACTTACCATCAGGTGGCTCGTCTGCTCGTTCGTCGGCTATTAACATAAAAAACAAAAAACTGATCTGGAATTCCTTTACATTTCCACGCAGGCGTAGTCGGGAACTGGACATGTGATTACAAATAGGAAATATGTTACTGACTCTGTGCTTCATAGGGCACACATGTTTAGTTGGCAGTTATTAAACCTTGTTGGTATTATTTTTTTACTAGTAGAACGCTCTCTCTTCGCTTCAGAATAACAAGCTGTAAAGTTTTAGGACGGGGTTTTCTCACCCTGTGAATTAGAAATATATTAATTTATATATAACTTTTTTATTTATGGACGGAATGAAATGAAACGAACATTAAATATTAAGTGATGCTTACTGCAATATATTAGTGAAAACCAGAACGAAATCGGCTGTTGGCGCGCACAAACGGGACCTTAATAAAGGAGGATGGATTACTGAATGAGAATATAATAAGAACTTTGTACTTTACGTTAATAACTAATCCCTCCACAGATCCACGTTGGAGCAGCATGGTACGGTACATACCAGTTCTCTGTGAGGAGAGGCTCCTACTCTGCAGTGGGTCGCTTTTAATTCCAGATAGCAGATCAAACGGCATCGATGTGGGGCTCGTGCTGCTTCGACGTCGGCGACGTGAAGCTGACGATGGGAACTGGAAGCTTCTTCAACATCAACACTGGGTCATCGCCGCACGCCAGCTTGTCCGGTCTCTATCCCGTGGTGGGTTGGAGACTGGGTAAGGAATTGGTGTACTCGGCAGAGGGCTCCAATAACGACACCGCAAGTATCATCAAATGGGCGCAGAAATTAGGTAAAATATCTCTTGTTACTTCATTAATATTAACTTGATGTATATTTGTGTAATTGGCTGTGAGGCGCCCCCATCTTTGAGTTCATATTGGTTTTCCCTGCTTGTGACGTGCTCAGCTGAACAATAATAGGCGTGTCGCAAGAATCCACCTGTTGGAGGTCGACGGGCTCTGTAAAACTTAGCTTGATCCTGGTTTCGCACTTTGGAACAATTCTTTAGCTGCGTGGCAAGCAATCTGTGACCTTTATTCTAATGTCAACCGTTAAAGTTTTTGATGTGCTTCGATTGTTGTGACGATCACCGGTTTTCTCGATTCCTCCGTGGTCGTCAACGAAACGGTATACTGCTATTGGTGGTAACACCAACACGATATTAACAACATCAGTTAGGATGTTTATTTGTGGTGGTGAACACCTAACAACACTTGACCCAGCTCGATTTTGTGCTGTAACTTAAAAAAGAACTGAATAATACAAAAGCCGCTATATGATTTTTTTTTTTGGAATACCAATTTAACCGTTAATCCTTCAACGGTATTATAAAAAAATATATTTTATATTTGTTGGTACTAATTAAAATTTGATCTGTATTGCTTGTCTGTTTACCAGTAGCGTAAAAATAATAAGGTCTAAAAACCTGTTGTTCGAAGTTGAAAGGTATAAAGTCTGAATGGTTGTGTGGCGTAAATAAATCTGTTTTGACAGGTTGATATTTTGCTTTTGCTTGTTCAGTATTGGCTCGTCGGTGTATTTTAGTGTAGTCGAACGTGGATACTATCTATGCAGTAGACCCAGTTACCCATGGTAGGCTCCGTTTGATGCGAAAAATCCCGGGACGGATTCATAGTATCGTTTACCAGCTGGACGAGCGGACCAAATGAATATTCGGGGGAGTCCTGACCCCTCGACTGTTCCACTCTGCATCCCTAATGGTGCAACGTCTAGTTCTTATTCTTGGGTATTTTTGAACGATTCCTTCAACTCATCTCTCCACCTATTTACTCGACAGAAACAAAAGCGCGAACAAAAAGACAATGTCCGTCAAGCACTCGTTACTCAAGCACCGCACGAACATCCATGGCTTGTACTGTATTATTTTCACAGTCCATTACCACCTCGAGGCCTGCAATGCCGCACTTGCTCTTCCTCACGGAGATTTTATTTTCTGTCAAGCTTGGCACATTATAATAAATTAACCCAGGTTATAATTTAGAACACAATTTAAACTCTCACACTGGAGTCTGTGAGTATATATTGATGACATAATGCTTCCAGCGTTTCTTTTACTTTGAAGACTTCATTCAATCCACCCTTTGGGTTTTTGTCATCATTATGTTTATATGAAATGTGTCTGAACATTTTTATATGAAATCTTTTTCATCACATTTCCCTTGTCTCTGACGTCTGGTGACATTTGACAACAATGACATTACAAGTTAATAGACTGGAATGAGTTGCATCACTTTGAATTTTGCTATGGCCAGCAGATGTGTTTTTATTTCGAAGATCCGTCGAGCTGCGCGATTACATAATTCAGTTTTTTTTCTGATCTCTTCAACGTTGCTGCAGCTGACCCTTGGTTCAACGAGAAATGCACTCAGGTTGAGAAGTGTAGAAATTAATCGTATCTATGTTGTATATTTTGTCTCCTATTGCAGATCCATGTTAAGAGATTTCAAATAAAATAAGTTGCTACATATACGGGGGTGCTACCTCAATATGGTTTTTACTAGTTTTGAATTTTTAGTTTCGATAACTAAAATAAATAATCGTGAAGCTCATAACAAATTTGTGGAGATAATGTACTTTAAAATTTTTCAGGTTTATTTGAGAATCCGGAAGATACAGCACAGATAGCTATGTCGGTACCGGATTCCGATGGGGTTTTCTTCATACCGGCTTTTAGTGGTTTAGGGGTGAGTGAGATAATATTTATTACTCTGTGATGATTATAAATATTGATTTAAATATGTTTCTTCTAGATAATAAACCGATATATTAACCGTAACGGCTGCAGAAATAACCTGTATTAGTATATTTAAAAAAAATACTTAAACATGTTTTCAGACTTACCAAAACTGTGACAACAGCAATGACCATGACACAATGTGTCGTATGATTTGTCGTAGGTTACGAGTGATCTGTGGTCTATGGATTTCAATTATTTTGTCTTCCTTTTGGTTTGTGTTTACTTTGCGATCTGAATAGTGGTATATTTCATGGTCTGAAAAATAAAATGAAATAAAAGCGCAATCTAGCTTCATTAGAATGAAATCAAAAATTCAACAATTTCCGCCTAACAATTGTAAATAAAATCCAATTGTATTAATATGAGCACTATGAAAAGCTTATATTGCCCCAGATAATAAATGTTTTAAAACGGCTGAAGATACGGAATAAATTCACAAAGGCTTTATAAATAAATAGGTGCGCTCCTAACGGTATTGGCTGTCTATTACTAATTGAAATTATCAGTACACCATATTTGTTTATCACATAAGATAAGTCTAAAAACGGATTATACTTTACGCATGATTACGTACGTTCGGTTATAAACATACAGTTTATTAATCATTAATATATATATATATATATATATATATGGGTCTCCTGATGGTAAGTGGTATCAGTGCTCAAATGAGGTGCTTCCTGGACAACGCAATGGTTACACTTTTGAATGACTTCTTTTTTTTTATTTCCTAAAACAAAAAAAAATAATCTAAATAGATATAGCTTTTGTCTTTATCAGCATTCGACATCGTTCCAAAAATTGGTTTCAGCCGGAGGTCCCCAAACGTTTTTATCTTGTCGAACACGTGGCGTGTTTCTCGGTTTTGGGTCAACACCCTGTTTATCTAATATTTAATTTTTGCAAATTTATTACACTTTGGAAGATTTAAATTTTTAACTGTAGTGAACTGTATGAAAAACTTAAAACAAGAGCAACAGATTAAAATTAACCAATTTAAAATGTAGTATCTGTTACATAAAATAACTATGTAAGAAATAAATGCTTTCACTGTTGAGCGATGTAGCTAATGTTTTAATAACAAAAATTTTCAACATACGGTATCATTTAAATAAACTTAAAATGTCAAATGATATACAGTTTGTATCTTTATTTTGTAAGGAGATTGACAACCGCGCTGAAACTCCTTTCCATTAGGTATAAAGGTATAAGGCAGGATTTTTTTGAAGTCGGAAGCTAAAATTGTATCATTAGCATCCAAAAACTCTAAAACAATCGACGGTCACCGTACTGCAGCGTGAAGGAGTTATTTATGCAAGATATCGTCATCTCTTTACACAACTGCGCAAATGTTCGCGTATACTATACGTTGCTTCGGATTCGGTTAACTGCGTTACTGGATAAGTTGAAGAGATCCATGCCATGCCAGATACGACTCAGATATTCAGCAAATAAAATTGTTGTCGACGGATGGCGCAGTGGATTGCTAACACTTCGAGTACATTTTGTTACAAATGACTTATAATTCCACGGCAACGCTCAACCGTGGCAGGTGCTCCATCTAATGCTACCGATATTGTATTTTATATAGGGGTTGCTTTTTTCTTGAAATAATATTTAAAAACATAGAATATGGGCTCAGCTTTGGTATCGGGTTTCAAAGTATTCGCGAAGAGTAGCTCTTCGTAGATGTTTTGATCCATAATAAAACGAACGTATACCAATTATCCTCGTAAAGATTCATTGGCAGGTGTAGTTTTCAAGTTTTCTCGTCCAGCTGTATGAAGAAATGGGTTGTCATCAATGACTTTGAACTCTGTTGTTGCTTAAAAGAATTCTTTTAATGAATTCTCTTCAACACACACAATTAATTTTTCTCCGATAATATGCGGTTTTCTGGATTTAGCAGGGTAAATAAACTAAATTTTATTCTACAGTATTTTTTTTCATGATTTTTTAAAAATTGAACCAAATGAATTTTTGGATAAGTAAAATGAATTATAGAAATGAAAACATGAATTTTATGTGAAAGGCACACTTGTGAGACGTTTATTTTTAGAGATATTTAAATTTGTAAATTTGTAGCAGTGATGGAAATGACGATGTTAGGATGGGAATGACATTCTCATTTCTGGAAATGACATGACATGTCTGGTAATGTTTTATTTAACAAACATAATTATATAGTACACCTTGCCAAATTAATTCAAATGTTATCAGGGTTTCTAAACAAAATATCATTTTAATCAACATAAGCTTTATTTCTTCAATAATAAATAATTCAAATCTCTTTGGTAAAATCACTCATAGAAATACAATCAAGTCTTATCGATTTCCTTTAAACTCTTAACAATATTAAGACTTCTATTCTAAAGCCGTTCACGATTTAAAAAATTATTATCAGCAATCAATTTACAGAATACCAAAACTCAACACCTATGGAATTAAATAATAATAAGTACTTGAAATCTTAAGTACCAAGATATCTTTTACGCCACATTATTAAATCTTTTGGAACAGCTCGCGAAAACAACATAAAATCATTCTACGAATCGTTTAAGTCTTAATATTTAATTATTTATTTATATCAAAAGAAACCTTTTTATCTGACACAATTACAATATTTTTTGGCGTACCACAAATAACGTTAATTTTGGGGGACGTATTTGATATATTAGTAAGAATACGGCGAGATTTGTACGTCCTTATGAGAGGTGCTACATATTCAGGGTTTCTTGGGTCTCTAGAACTCGGTCCAGGGTGTTCTTCAACAGTTTCAGAATAGTTGAGGACTTTTGAAAATCCTAAGTGTTTATCGTGAACACAAATATATTCGCAGTGAAAACAGCTGGCCTTTCTAAATACCATATTAAATAAAGCTTCTTTCCATAACACTTGATGAACATTTAAGGTGCCTTGGAATGGTTTCAGATTCTTGGGAAGTAGAGCTTATTTGGCTAAGACTTCATCTTCAGTGACATAATGGTAATGTTTTCAACATTCCGCTTTACAATGGCTATAAACTGATCAAATGTACTGACGTCTTGACCAAAAGCCACTAGACTGTCAGAAGTTCGTTTTAGTACTCCTCCAATCCCATCTGGGGGCCCCTTCCCATGTCCAGCTTCACTGTAATTCCAAGTTATTGCCTTAAGCTGTGGAAAATCCTTAGAAAGAGCTGAAACTATGTAGAAGATGTATTTATTGCGGTACTGGGAACTAGGAGAATCAGATTGAAAATGAATGGTATCTATAAAAGGATTTATCTCTATAGCAAACTTGATCATCGGAATCAGGTGCGCCCAGATGGCGGCAGCGTCGTGTCTCAGGCACTGGCTCACTGTGCATGCACAGGTAGTTCCAATGACACTATGATGGAAGTCGTAGGTATATATTACCCCAGTATGCAAACAAATTTCTTTACGATTTGGTCCAAAATGAAGACTCTGCACTTCTTTGCCGTATTTGAGCCCAAAATTTTCTGAAAAATCTATATGTATGAATGCTTCTGTTACAATTAAATTATTTTTCTTGTGTTTTGTGGTTTTATATTGTACGTTTATAATAAATGCGTGTTTAAAAAAAAGTGTTAAAAAAAAAGTGTTAAAAAAAAAGTGTTAAAAAAAATTGGTAGCTGGTGATCCAATTTTTCAATAACTTGTAATGGGGTCATTTCAGTTTCCTTTTTCGTAGTAACATATTATGTTTTCATACCCTTCTTGGTCTTAACAGTTTCTTTGCAACGAACCCACTGATAAAGAGTAAGGCTTTGATCATTGGAAAATTCTTTATATGATAAAACATTATCCTTGCATGAAGTACATTCCCTTTTTAAACAAACATCATTATATCGAGAACAACACAAGGATCCTAAAAGCTGTTCAGAATTGGTTTCCTTTATTATATCTGCTTTATGTAGACATAGAACTGCCAAATCTCTATTACTATGAATTATACCGGCACAAGTTTCCCTAAGTGCCTTGTTAGGGAAGATCACCCAAAATGGGCGATATCTACAAAAAAAGGCATAACTTACAGGAATTCCATACTCTAATATAAATTTGTTGTGTAATTGTTTTAATGGTAATATTAACTGTCTTTTTTGTTTTTGAACCTTATTTCGAGTGATGTACTGTTTTTTGCCTGGTACAATTGAGCTGTTTGAATCTTGTTCAAAGAATTCTCTAATAAGTATTGGTAACCTTTGCCTTGTTCGTGTTTCTTGAGCTATTCGCGTGTCTTTAACTTTTTTATCCCGTTTCTTTATCTTTTTTGAAACCATTTGTAATTTATCGACTGTCATCTTTCTTATCTTATTTTTCAGACTTCTCATTCACTCTCATGCGTCTTATTTTTGTAACCGGTGAAGTTAAAGGATCTTCCCTAGCTGTAGTCTTTTGTGTGGTCTTTGTGACCGATATGTCTTTGAGTCTGTTATTTTCAATAACTACCATTTCTGGTAACTTAGTTTTATTGATCTTACTTTTTTTATTTTCACTGTACCGCTTTGATGCTTCACGCCATTTTTTCCTTTGCTGCCGTTGATCCCTGGGAGATTTTTCATTAATAGGAATAACTTGTCCCTTTTCTTTCTTCTTCAAATACCTTAGTCTTTCGTTTTATTTTTCTCTTTCGTACATTTCTGGGTCATTTTTTAGTTCTGCATACCTTTTACGTTTATAGGCTAATAAATTGGCGGTCGATATTTTCTTGCTCATGATCACCAAACCTAGAACAATATTTTCTATGTAACAGAAAGGCACCAGTCAGAGACGAGATTCAGTCCACCTTGGACTTGCTGACTTAAACTACAATTACATAAAACCACACAAAAGTAACAAGAAATAAAGATAATAGTCATTACCAGTTATCATGAATCATTTCCATCTTTAACATTTTACTGGAGATGATCTTACTGGAAATGAGATATTTTGTTTCAAGTCGAGACATGTTCGCAAAATATAGCTTCAACGTAACAATAATAACCTTCAAGGCCACATGCAAACAAACTGAATACATAAAAAAATTAATAGATAACATATACTTGTTACTTACACTTCAATACGAGCTTTTGTTAATGATGTGCATCCGTGACAATCTTCGTGTGGAACTTTTTAACAATATATTTTGTGAGCCAAATGGACTGTGTTCACACGTCCACTAGTTCAGCAGCCTGTTGGGGACCTGAGGAAGGTGCAAGTGGGGGTCGACACGTGCTTTGTGCCACAGAATAAGAAAAAAATACCATTTGACGAGCTTTTACAGAAATGATGAAAATATCGTAACATTTATTGAATAATTTAATTTAGACTTAATATGATAGTTCACTATGAAAAGCTTTAGCATTAATGAATCTTTGTTCTATAGTTATTATATAGAAATTTAAAAAAACTCTACTTTATCACTGTTTTTGGTATTATTTTGAGACTAAGTTTTAGATGAGTGATTTGTCATCGAGATGGAAATGACGTTAGATACGTGTTTTGTTAATTTTCTGCAAATATTTAGAGTTCCCGGTTATAAAATTATCGGCGCCTTTAAATGTTAATACATTAACATTAACATTACATTAACATTATATTTATAATTAAAAGAAAACATTTGCAATTGATTCAAATGACTGAAAACATTAAATAACTACACAGTGATTAAAAACATTTTTTTTATGCGTTTAGTTTATTTACCCAGCAATAAATGGCAAGGTATTGTAAGACTACCGTGGGTCGCTTCTGAAGTTTATTTTTGAGTGTTTGAAAGCATTTCAAATCATTACATGTTTCATCTGGGTGACATCTTCTCAGATGATCCTCCAGCTTGGATGGTTTCGTAGCGTCGTTGCTTTAGCCTTTATTATATAAAAGATATATGGGCAATTGCTGGTTCGACAATGCCGGAACGAGACCAAACTTCAAATAATCTACGTTTCTTTTTAGATTCGGCCGTTCAGTATCGGTTATCTGTGAACAAAATGATGCTAATTAAATAAGACATAGCAATAATAAAAAATATTACTGGTGTAAAATATTATTTTAATTAAATATAACTTAGGACGTCCAAGATACATTTATTGAATTTATGTAAATATATAAATTAAAAAGTTGTAGTACAGAACATTTAAAATGAACCATTTCTCATTACTGGTGTAGACGTGATGTCTGCTCTAGAAGACCGGCGCTCTACCCGGCACCACGTAGGTAAAGAGAGGAATCGTGTAGGTACTGCAGTATTTTTTTAAAGATCTATCTTTATTAGGATTACAATACCGATTGCTAACACTAGGACAAAGGAAATTAGTAAGGAGTACCCGTGTCATTGTGCATGATTTGAATATTGAATTACTAACAACTAAGTCGCAATCAGCGTTATTTATCTATTTTTACTAAGTACAAGTACAAATATTAATACTATAGCCAAGATTTTTTTTCCGTGCACTATAATATCCCTACATTATTAGTAGCGAAACGAATTAAATAATTGCGAAAATAAGTCTGTCTACAAAACCGTAGTAGTAAGGTAGGTAGGTGGGTTTATTACGTTTTCACGTAAAAACGAAGCAACATATCTCCGTGATCTTTTACACAGATAAAGCTGTAGGTCTAGCCAGCTAAAAAGTTGATACAGACTACAATTTACTACGAAAAAATATTTTTTACAAAATTTAAACTTATACCCACAGAATATAAAAGCGTAACTCATACATTATAGTAATAAAGATAAAGTACTTATTATCTGTGTATAAATATAGATTATTTCATTGATGGAAAGTTACAATTAAATTCACTACCTGACTAAATGAGATCCACTATCGTGGAATGCCATTTGCATCTCATGAACTCCATTTTTTTCCGTTGATCCTTTGCAGACCATCGTCGACCCCCCGGTGGTCAGTATTAGTCAGTATCAGCCTGTATCGCGGGTTTAAACGAACAGAACTTTGTATTATATGCTGGTTGAGAGTGTTGTAAAGATTTTACATAAACCTAAGTAAGCAAAACATTCTGAGTGGCTGACGTAAATAGGCAAAAAAACATCACTTCATTATAAATAACCATTTCGAATTTATGATATTTTGTAAGTTTTAAATTATTATTATTGTATATAATTTACAATAACTACTTTGTTTATCGTTTACCTTGACCTGAGAATCATTTTAAAGCATTGTCTTATTGTAAATTTATGCATAGTATGTCAGTTTTTCGTACAAAATTAATTTGCTCATAATCAAGTACAGATTCAATACAAATACTTGTTTATTGCACACCAAGGAATTTTAACTTTAGTGTAAAATATAACTATTCACAGTACTTTAAATTTTTAATGTTCTACTCATATGTACATGGTGTAGGACACTTTCATCCGCTTCCTTGTCGAGTCATGACGTTAAAAACACTAAAATGCAAATCCACAAAAAGCTTTGCGTGACCTCATCCTATAATATATGAAAAGAATATCTGTCGGATTTCGATGTTTTCTTACTTTTTAAGATCAGTTCCTCTAACCTATCCATCCCTTCATGCTTGTAAATGGTCCGTTTCTTTATTGGCAAAATGTACTTATCCTGCAGATGTTTGACGATAGACTCTCGGTGCGATAGATAAAATGAATTTATAATTGCTGAAAGAAACCCAAAAATGCAGTTACATCTACTATAGTACGATCTTTTGACCAACAGTAAGGGGGTAGAAAGTTTGGGATCTGCAGTGAGTGATATCTCGCCGTCAGTGATGCCACTTAATAGTTTTGATTGTATTGTTTGTCGTCCAGCCGCCGTACAATGACTGCTCGGCTGCATCAGGGTTCGTGGGTATGAAGCCGTCCACGACCAAGGCGCATCTGGTGCGAGCTGTGTTGGAATCACTCGCTTTCCGCACTGCCCAGCTGTACACATGTGTGCGAGACGAGACAAAGCACACCTTCCATACACTCAAGTACGTCTGTTCGTGGATTATTAATATTAAAATAAATTTATTTTATAACCGTATTTGCACAATGAGTAGCCAGTATAACTATTTCGCTTGTGCTTGCGTCTTCTTTCGATCGTGGGGGACATTGATTCAGTTTGAGTTTCGAACTATCACTGGTTATATCATATAGGAGTATTTTCCTATTCGATATATTATAAAATTATATTATGTTATATAATTTGTTATGAAACATGGTTTTATGAAAAATAATCAGATTTAGTATTTTCTCAAAAAAAAAAACTTTAGCAGAGTAATAAAATGAAACTTAAAATCAAACAAAGGGAATATAAAGAACGAAACAGATATTAATAGATTTATTTTGTTAATCGTGTCATATTTTTTTATAGGCTAGACGGCGGCGTATCAAACAATGACTTTATAATGCAGCTCGTTGCGGACTTGACTGGTCTGCGGGTGGAGCGACCCGTACAAGTGGAGATGTCCTCGTTGGGCTGCGCTCACATTGTGGGATTGGACCTAGGTAAGTGGGATTTGGAAGTACCTTCTTTCGATTAGTCTCTATAATTAAATTCGTAAAATAATAAATGATCAAATAAAAGTTCAGATCAATGAGTTATAATTTAATGATCAATATTTCCAAGTGCCAACGGACTTTAGTAGACTTCACACACCTTCGAGAAGATGTAGAGTCCTCAGATGTACAGGTTTCCTCATGTTATTTGCTTCACCGAAGCAAAATATAATCAATGTTTTAATTAACTTTGAATTAACGATTTGAGAATTATGGCTTTTAATTCGGGTCATGTTAGACTGACGCCCAGTGTCTGTCATTGTTTATGCTATAAGTTGCCCGATTCATTTCAGGCATATTCAAATCAAAGGAGGAATTGAAATCCATGCGCAAAATCGGCACCGTGTTCACGCCGCGACCGCACGTGAGAAAGTCTTATGAATTAACCTTAGCTCGTTGGCAAGACGCTGTCGAACGCATGTGCCGATGGTACGTGGACAGCAACAGTTGTGAAACTGGTAGCAGTGTGGGGGACTCGAACGCTATCACTATAACTCCACAGAGTAGCTTCAAGGTCACCGCGGATTCTACCAAGAATGGCTGCGTAGACAAATAACGGTGGCTTTTATACCTGCTCTCACTGCTTATCGTGTGGTGGACTGTGTGCAGGTGACATTAGGTGATATCGGACTAAATATCGCCTATTTGTGTGTAATCGATTAGACTTCAATTTATTACTCTTACCGTTCGGGGGTTGGTAAAAGTGAATTCACAGTGTAGGGTATTTAGGTATGGTTCGATGGGATTTATCTTTGTTTTGGTGAAAGAAGCGAAACTTACCGGTGAAAAGTTACGTCGAATTGTACATTATTCGCTCAGTTATGTATTTTATTTTTCTGATTGGTTACAATCGGTCGGGAAGTTTTTGTTTGAAATTTACGTTTATTTAAATGTTGTAAGTTTATTATTAAAACACTATTTTGATATGGATGTGTGAGTTTAGGAATTATATATTACGATGTATGTATGTTGTCTAATTTCGTGATTTCGCCCAAAAAGTTGGTAATTGCCTGTATTAAGAATCTTTATTGCTTTTCTATTTATTTCTTAGACAGTGAAGTAATTTGCAAAACTTATTTAATATATTATAAATAATCCCAGATCCGAGCAACACTTCGCGTGCTTTGGTTTGATTTTGACTAAAGAATTATACTTCAAAAGTTCAAAATTAGACCAAGGTTAAAGCCGCATTAATTTGAAATTTAATCGAATAAAGAATTTTATTATAGAATTATTATTGAATATTCACACTAAGGAAACTATCTACATATGTTACAAACAAAACAGTTCCTGTACTGCTGACGTTGCCTTACAAGGTAAAACATGTAAAAATTAATGCAAGGGTCGCCAGATAAAGGCACATAACTCAAAAATTAAATATTCTTGAGTAAGTTACTGCACTTCATTTAATTCAATACATAATGATACAAAAGTACATAAGTCTCATTTAAATGCACCCCAGCGTACTAAATTGCGAACGTTATGACTGAACCTTCTAAGACGGACCAAGGGATGTAAGGAACGTAATAAGGAATGAGGAACGCGTACGATTTTTTTTTGTGTTGACTCAAGTCAATTTTTGACTAATGCGCTTTAGTCCGCCGACCCTAACTCTTGGACGGGATAACGGCACATTCCAATATGTAATACTCATTTAAATCAACATCGTACTCGTGTAAATGTGATTTGTGTATAAAATGATTTGTGTATGTATGAAATGAAAATATCGAAATACATAAAAAACTATTACAAATATAAAAAAAAATTACCTAACATATAATTTCTGTTGAGCAGATTTTTCTTGTTTACATCTCAACATTTTATATTTTACATCTGAATTATATCTAGCAAGAAGCTCCATCTACAGAATTTTTGTAACCAACAAAATTATGTATGGTTATTTGCAACCACATATACTTGGGACAGTTTTCATTTTGCTATTTGAGGGATGGATGGTTTGATCTGTGCTTATAGTAGGTGATCTAGCTGTCGATAATCATCACAAGCCAGTATTTGTGAATCTGGATTCAATATGTTAAAGCTCAATTAATATGGCTAATTAGTTTTTTAAGACAAGGGTAAATATATACGATAAGCTTGTACAGACGAAAAAGTTACCAAAATATACATAGTTAGATGAAAAAGACTTTTAGTGTAAGTTATTTAAATATGCAGTAACTGACGGTGAATACGGAATTATTTGCGGGAATACGCGTGTAGTGGTAGTAAAAAGAGAAGGCGAATTTTGCGAGTTCGTGTGTATGCGCAGGGTAATATCCGAATCTACGGCATCTATTCGAAAAAATATTTTACCATTTGAAAGGTATATTATTCCAGATGTAACATATGTCGGCGCTGGTCGCTAGTAGGAATATGTAATTTTTTTGAATTAAGCTGTCTTATTACATTAATTTTTTTTTGTTTGTGTGTAATGTATGTATCAAAATATATATTATCACCATTAAATTTGTAATACGTAGATATTACGTAACCATGATATTGTATACGTCCATGTTATAAACAATTCTATATTGTGTAATTGTCCAATGTATATAATATAGTGAACCGTATATTCTAAAAGTCCTTTTAAGACGCCGATGACGTCACGGGTCGTTCTTTCACACACAGTACGGGAGGCACTAAAAATTCGAGGTGTTGCGGGTGGCATAGACAAACACACACATGACAAATATCTATATTCATAACAAGAGTTTAAATTCTTTAAAATAAAAAAATAAATTTTATGTATGGATTCCGCTTTCTTGCATTTTTATTATGGTTATAGATTGTGGTCAATAGAATTTACATAAATAAATACATTTATATTATGTTGTAAATAAGTTGAAATTATTGTTTGTATATAACTGTTTGTACTGTATACTTGTTAATGAACTGTATATATAATGATTTACATCTTGTTCACTTGATATTGTAATCATCACAATAGTCGCGAGATATGTGTAAAGAACTATAACAAGTATTATTATACATAACAAGTGTACGCCATGAATGGCGAATAGCTATTTGCTCATCTTTTCTATGTCGTTTAAACCAGGGACACTGTTTTGAGCAAGAGACCTCTTTTTCAAAATGAAATAATGCCTCAGATACTAACTTCTAAAAGCCAAAAATAACCTGTAATATTATTAGGGGTCGATTTAATAAAATTACACATTAATAATAAATACTTAATAAAAAACAAGTAACATTACTTATAGGTATAGGTATATAAGGTTAGATTTTTAGACCTCGTCGTTCCCCAAAATCAGTTTTCGTTTATGTCGACCCTTAGAAAATCGATTTTGATCGCCAGGGTCGATATCGATCACAAAAAATATATGGGAATTTGTGGATGGAGTGATTTTGTGCCCGGAAAAGTAAAAAATTGGTGTTAAATTAGTAGGAGGAGATCATCATATGGAGTACGTTCCAGATCATATAGCTAGAAATGTAATCGTAGATTTAGAAGTATATCATGCGGAAACGGTTGTGGAAATTGATAACATTTTGTAAAGTCAAATAATGACTTGACTATGGTCAAAATATGATATTGACTATGGTTTAAATTAGGCTGACGTTCAATAAATTGGTAAATGTATAATTGTGTGTTTTTTTGTTAAACTCTACTGTGTATTCCCCTGGATCCTAATATTTCCTCTATTATTATAGACCTCTAAGCACTAAATAACTGTATTAATCTTTGTACATGTATATAAAAATGATAATATAACGACAATATGATGCCATTTTATTGTGTTGTTGAATATTTAATTAACTGTTAATAATTAACAAGTTACAATTTATAAATTTACATTTAAATCTCATAGCCCCATCTGATAGTAGATCTCAGCTTACAATGAAATTAAATATGTACCTTAATATAAAGCCTCTATACAAATAATCTAACTTTGGTAATAAGTCCTTCGGATTTTGAAGATGGCGTCGGATGGCTTTCAACCAACCCAAGTTGGCAGGATTTTAATTCTACCCACACTTGATAATCCATCTTCGGATTCCGATTGAGATTCTTCAAAATCTGTCAGAAGATCGTTGATAGGACTTTCTTCTTTGAAGGCTGATCTTTTCTGTATTGAGTGCGCTGTTTCCTTGGTAGTCGGTTCCTTTGCGTCTGGTTCAGTTGTGTTAACTTCCAATGCGATTACGGGCACGAAATCAATAACTTCAACTAATCTTACTATAGATACGTCATCAGATGTTGCAGTTGTTTCTATAGACGTTGCTTCTGTCACTTCGTTTACAGGTACTGGGGTTGCGTTGGTTATTGTTAGAGTAAGTAATAGAAGTAGTAACATTTCTGTTACCATATTCTTAGTCTTCTTTATAAAGTAAGTTTACTTTACCTCCAGATGATTTTATAACTGTGTTAGCTCTGCGATTTATGTCCACTTCCTATACTTTTTGCCTTTGATTACTTGTTCTTTTCTTCTTTCTTTAATTTGGTCGAATCAGCAAAACTCTTTTCAGTTTTATTATTTGTAACGCCGACGTTTTAAGTAATTTGAACTCACGCGTCAGACAACTGGCAATACGTTTTCTTAAATATTATGGTTCTTACGCAAGTCAAAGGTTTTATACCAACGAGTGACCCGCCGTAATTGTGCTAAACAATAATCTTGGAAACGATGCATTGACGCATCAACATATTTGAGAGTTGTTTATCAATTCGGTAAACACAGTCAATGTCATAATGGCCATGAATACATTTATTGTAGATAATCATTAAGGATGACACCTGAATATAATAACCAGATATTTATTTACGTTTAACGATTTACTTATTGAAGTAATCAATGGTTACAATAGCGTGATCCGTGGCCTTTTGTAATACATGCTCTCATATATGAGCAATATTTATCTTGTATTGTTGTTGATTATTTGTTAACAATATATGTGCGTTATTTCGTATTTCGTCGCAATTGATATGTAATGGCTCTACGTATGCTCGAGTCCGAATCAATCTCCCTTGAACACCTTTGGTTAGGGTCGATGAACTTTATCCAGCTTAGTCCTTACGATATTCGTGCGTCGTGATAATGTTCTTTATCTGCCTGGTTACTTACGGTTTACCTTCTAAAATTTACCGTAAAATTTGTAACTTGCTGCGGTTACAGTTTCGAAGTACCATTTAACGAGTGAGGTCACTGTTCTATGTTGATAGTGTCAATGAATCAGGTTTTGAGTGGGTGCAGTATGGTGGTGATGGACCACTTACCATTACGTGGGTAATGAAATTACTGCCTCTGCTGGTTTTTATGCCATGTAAAACTTTTTGCGAGTTATGCAGCAAAAGGGATGAAAGTTTCGCATAAGTATTTATCATAAAAATTCTCGTGAAGGTAAAGCAAACAAAATGTCAGTACAACAGGTCTAGCGTGGTTGTCAAGACAATGTAATAATAAAAATAAACTCATAGGAAACCTTATGGCGAGCTATTGATGAATACCGACCATGGATCGACATGGTCGAGGGGAACCCGTTCCTTATCTTTTGTAGACATTACATTGTTATTACACAACCTGAAAAACAGATATCAATAGTAGTCCATAACTCATTTCCTAATCCACCATAATTTCACTACAATAGGATATTGATTTGCAAATTCATCTGTTATCATTCAGTCAATATCGGACCTTTGTCCCCATGTGAACCTTTCAAATTATTGATTGGATGCTTTACATCTAAAAGCTCTGAATCTTTAAGTTTGTGAGACACAATATTCATAAAAGAAGTATTCCAAAAGTACGTAACGATTCCAACATTCTAACCCTGTCTAGCCCTAGTTTAATTTTATAATATTGCTTATTAATGTTCGTTGTCGTACCTTATATTGAGCCTCTTATTGATTAATTATAAAAAAAAATGGTCGATTTTTGATTCTTTTTGACCGATTTCAATTTCTCCATTCGTTTGAATTTTTTAAGTCTGTTACCTAAGTACTCCGTCACTTATTATCCGATTTTAAAAATTCCTTTTTTTGAGAGGGTATACTTCCCGTTTGGGCCCACTTAAATTGAAGAAAAAGTACCACTCCCAAAGGGTGAAAAATAAAAGATGAGACTAAGACCTTCTTCAAATTGAAGTCTGTTCTTTTTGTTAAAATATTTGTTATGGAAGAAGATAGAGTAATTATAATTAATAACGATTCTGTATCATATATAAAATCTCATGAAGGAAATGAAAGCGGAGATCACGTCTAATAAGACATCGCACATTCATCATTGTTTAGGAACTTAACAAAGCATGTTCCTATGATCGTTTGTTATCACTGGAAAGCAGTCCTTAAGATTTGACGGAGGACTTTGAATTGCAAGTGGGGTATATTAATTAGCTCAAATTATTGTTGAATACCTCAATAATCCAAATCCAAAACCTCATAATAAATCAAGTTTACCGCATCTACACAAACTTGGCCGACAGTAAACCGTTAAAGGGCTGTATCTTAATAATTATATACTCGCGCATTTAAACCCACAGATGGTCAATTCACTTTGTCGTACTTGGTGTTAACACAAGGAAAACAATCAAGATCATTGAGATTTATTTATCTGTGTCGAAGACAAAGTTTTAATATTCCAACACATAAGCAAGTGTGCGTCGGTTAGGAACTAAAGCCATATTCAGCAAAGAGATTCACCACATAAGCAAGTGTGCGTCGGTTAGGAACTAAAGCCATATTCAGCAAAGAGATTCACCACATAAGAAGGGTGGTTGATAAATTTGCGGCCTAACGTTCTTAATAAGAGTAACATTGAAGTTTTTTTTTATTTTCTCAATTTAATCTCCCTCAATCGAAATACATTTAAATTATCTGGCATATAATATCTTTAAACCGTTCATAACATGTCTTTTAAGTAGAAATGACGCTCTAACTCAGTTTTTATTTCGTTATCATCCGAAATTCCCCGGCCTCGAAAGTCCTTTTTCAAATTGCACAACCGGAAAAAATCGTTAGGTGCCAGGCCTGGATTGTATGCTGGTTGGTTAATTTCTGAAAATCACATATCTTTCAAGACCTGCTTCGCAATATGCGTGCCGTGAATGGGCACGTTGTCGTGCAAAAACAGCATCCCGCACGCTAACTTCTCGCATCGTTTTTGCATAGCAGCCTCACGAGCCTGAGCAATTAATAGGCATTAGATTCACTGTTTTTTGTAGTCGCCTTGGGTAGATAATTTATTAACAAAATTCCCTCGCTATCCCAAAAAATTGTCGCCGTTAGCTTCGAAGCCAACTTTAATTTCTACGGAGTCCTTTCTCGATCCATTGCTTGGATCTTTTTTGGACTCCAGATTATACTGGCGAATCCATGTTTAGTTCATGGTCAAATTCCGATCACAAATTTCCTCAATAATCTTCAATTAGCTCTGAAAAAATCCTTCTAGCTTCCGCGTCGTTGTTGCTTGTCAAGCGGTGTAAGCATTCTCGGTAACCAGTGCGTCCAAATTTTTATCTCATTTAAATTTTCAACAAAAATTTATCTAACTCAATTTTTGCTAACCTGAAGTTCTTCAGTTATCTGGCACAGTTTAATTCCTCGATTGGTCAATACTAAATTTTCGACTTTTTGAACATTTTCTTCGGTTATTACCGCGATAGGACGATAGGACGGCTCAGGCGGGGAACCTCTTCGCAGCTCTCTCGTCCGTGTTGAGATAAGCGGGCCCATTTTCCCCCGTCGTATATGAAACCACAGAATCCCGAAGAATCGATGATGTTTTTTAAAAAAATTCTTTGGAAGTATTTACGTTTCTTACGAGGAACTTTATCACACAGTTGTGTCCAAAATTTTCTGAATTTCTGGATTCAGTTAACATGGTGATGTTCGTTTTATTCATTTATTTATTCATGTACACAGATACTTTGTTAACTGAATTTAAGACGCGAATATTTCAGTTATACGATAAACATAAATTATTTTAGACGAGATATAAACCATGTTAATTTTGTTCATCCTTGAGACCACATTTATTCTGCTTTGCCCATGATGCATACTGTTGGTTAAGGACGGAAATGTAAAAAAATACGTGTTTTAGCAGTAACGTTCAATTGGAAAACCAGTTTAGAAGGGGATTTATTCCTTCACAAAATGTATGACGTGACACCCTTCTGTTGCCCAAGCATGGGCAGGGGTGACTAGCAACATAGTCGATAGTCAGTAATTGTTTATAGGATATAAATATAAAAAATAACCCTGCATTTTCTAAAATTTGGATAAAGAAGTACTAATATTTTATTCACATGCTTGCTACGCTTTGTCTTTTATTTTTTTATCAAATATTGATATATTTGATTATTTGGTATTATCACTTCATTAGCTGTTCAGGTGTCAAGGCACGTGAAGAAACTATTATACACCAACATGTACAGTGTATGGTGTCTACAGATTACCACTTTGTTCAGTTCGTGCGTCAGATTCTTGTTTTACAAACAACAATAGAATGTTCAAGTATACCGTTTCAATAACTTTAATATTTTCTGTAATCAGAACAATCGTTTATAAGGCTTGCAATGTGAGATTAAAGTTATATTTCAAGAAGTTTTTCAGTGCTGAGCAAGATTGGATCTTTTGGAAAAGTCGAACATGCGTGTAACATTGTTTGTCGTCGCGTCGCTAGGGTTGCTAGCGGCCTGCGCCTGCGCTCCGGTGGAAGAGGATGTGATCCAGCACATTCCGCAAAAAGCCGCAGCAACACCATCAGCTACAGGAAAAGACGGTTCGGCATCTGGTGCTGTGGCCGGCAATGGTGGTGTTTCTAAAAGCGCACCAGAGCGAGTTCGTCGTGCTATTGGAGGGCAGGAAAGTGATCTCCTACCGGGTAGGAACGAAGTTGATGTGTCTCCATTCGGGGAGACCTCGCAGCTCGCAGGTCGTGGACGCATCAAGGTACTGCCTGCCTTCCTTGGTTGAACGTTCAACCTATACAATTATGACTAAGACCACCATTATTTGATGATAAATCCGGGTTAATATTTTTTCTTTATATATTTTCTGACTTGAGTAACATTGTTTACGCCCTTCTAGTTTTAAAACATTACGTAATTTTAAGCTTTAGCTTTAATAAATATATTATACGCATTTATAACGTGTTATTACTTGTGAAAAATATAAAAATGTACCAAAAATCAATATATATAAGCATATGATTATGTTTATTAAATGTTATAATTATAATTACCTTAAAATCTTCTAGACAATGAGATTGTCTGATGATTCAATAGTGGATAAAAATATTAATCGAATTATAGCTTGACCACGGAGTAAAAAAGATTTTTTTACAAATGCTTAATTATGTATATTTAATCATGATACAAACAACGGAAAGACCCGAGAATGAAGGAATAATTTATATATGTTTTTTGGATACTTAAATCCAGGTTACTTTATGCGTTCTATTGACATACCTTGTAATATCTCAAACATCTTATAACAAATTTTAACAAGGTTTAAAACGAGATTTATCTACACGAACACCTAGAAATAAACCATCCGATTGTTTGAGTTTTTAATACTTATATTTTATTCATATAAGATCCTAGGTAGTTAAAAAACACTGGAACATAATATATACAGGTAAATTTTTTCAAGAGGGCTTGAATGGTCAAATCCAAAACTATGAGGAATAGCAAAAAGTACTCTAAAGAAATTTCGGATCCGATTTTGATCAAAATAAAATTGCATCAATGGATTTTTGAAAAATCAATATTGCTGGCCAGGAAACGAACCTGTTGATTTAAAAAAAAACACATACTATTATTAAACATTCGATAGTGTCGCGAATAAGGATCGAATTCTTGGAAGTAATTGGAATTTTGGACATACGGCAAACTTAAGGAATATATTGGATTTTAATAGAATGCTTATATTTGATGTCTTTAATTCATACCTACATCACCTTGCCATACATTGTTCGAAATAATGCTCAAAATTTTTCAACCTACACACGCAGCACAGTTATTTTCACAACATTATGTTTTAATTTCAAATTTTAATTATTTCTCCGTGGTTAAACTCAACAAGTAAAAGAAAAAAAAATGTAAACAATTAAAATGTAAAATCAATAATGTAGATTTTATTCGACGTTTCGTTGATTACTGCTAACTGTTTACGTACTGTTTCGTATTTTGTTGAATAACACCTACTTGGAATTTGGATTCTGTGGTTTTAATATGTATTTAACCAATGATGAAAGATTTGTTCTAATGGAGGGATATTTTATCACCGAGAGAAGCAGTGCTGTATCAAAAGTAAACTAATATGGCCACTAATTTATAATGAAGGTTTACAAATAGTTTTATTAAAAACATTCAAGTAATGCTGAATGCAGATCAATACGAGTACTTTAGACGTCGATTTCAGCTATGTATTGAAAATAATGGCCATAATTTTAAACATAATATTTCAGATTTGGCCAAAAATATGTATATAGTAAAAGCTATATGTCTGTAGATCTAATACTCTATAAAGTTATTGCTAATTGTAACGTCAATGCACAGAACTATACGCGAGATTAAACATCGACGTGCCAATTACCACTATGAGAATTAGACGCTATGTAAGATTTCATTATGTACTTGTTTTTATAAAAGTGTAAGTTAGTGACTGTTCAATATACCTACTTGATTTACGGCAGTAGATAAACATGAAACTGTTAATTGTGATGCTGTTTGCATTTTCTTTCGCAATTGAATCAGAAACGAACGTGACCTATTTTGATAATTCTGAGCAGAATATAAAAGGAACAGAGCAAACTCGAGAAGAAAATTTTGAACCATTAGCTAATAAAGTTAAAGTGTTAGACGATAATAATAATAACATAAGCAGTAGAGGTGAAGTAATTGAAACAGCAGAGAGTAATAATTATGTTTTTCGTCCGCTCTATGTGTACAGGAGAATTGAACAAAGCAAACGGAGAATAACCATGTACAACTCATTTGCTGGTTAAAATTGTAAGTACACATTTTATACTAAGTGGACATATGTATGTGGCAAGATACATAAAAAATAAATAAATGGAGTTAAATAAATAAACCTTACCTTTACCTTTTTTTCTTATCTTGTCATTTCCTGGCCGACAAAGCATCAGGGATATCTTTGGTATTGCTGATGTTCGTGGGCGACGGTGACCACTTACCATCAGGTGGTTCGTTTGTTGGCATTTAATGTAATAAAAACAAGTTGTACATAGAATGCAAAATTCCAAATAATGTTTTACTTATATACAAACACCTTGGAAGTTGTTGTATATGTTACAACATATACAACAAGTTGTTGTAACATAATAGTTGCACATTTCAATTACGTGTTGAAAGTCAATCAACTAATTGCCAATTTACCCCAAATTGTCGTTAGGTCAACAAGTTTGATGATTTTACCATGTTTTTCCTGCATTACAATCGCCTGTGTTGTGTGTCAAAATGAGTGTGTTATTGATTGGTTACTCGTTTTTGTTGTTGGTAAGATTTAATGATTTAGTTTATATGAAATATTAATAGATTATCCTTAATCAATAATATATTTTCCAGATAACCTTAACTTTGGCTGGAATATCACCAGTTCATGATTTTAGAAATCAATTAAATTCCAAATTACCAGCCGAGCGATTTCTATTAAAGTCTCCTCATAAAGCTTTAAAGCACTTAGATGATTCAGTATTAAAAGCTACAAGAAATGTAACACAAAATCCAGAAATGGAAGATAATTTGTATAAAATTTCAAAAGATCTGGTATCCGCGATTTTATCTAAATTGGAAGTTCAAGACAAAATTACTAGGGTCACTAGAGAAGCTCTTGATGCTCCAGGCCAGAATAAGGGTATTACTGCGATCGAAACTAGAAGAATTCTGGATTACATATCACGAACATTATCAGGCCATATACTTACAATAACAAAGGATTCCACTGAGCCCGAGCTCCATCGTTTAGTATATGGATTAGCACAAATTGCAGCTGAAGTATCAATTGTATCAGCATTAAAAGATGTCACATATGCTTTAGCATTGTCTAAAAAACAATCCGTTGATTTATCGCTACGAAAAAAAAGATCAGCTACAGGAGAAGAACGTAAGGAAGTAAGTACGACATTACCAATTACTTCTTCTCCGAAAGTGTATAATATAATTTTAAATAAAACATTAACATTGGGTGAAGTCCCTGTTGCTCCTGCCATAGACAAACCGAACAAAGACACAACGGATATTTCACATACCCCTTTTTCTGTCATAAATGATCGTAAATCTTTACAAATATTGAATGTTAAAAGTGATCTTTCTCCGATTAGAAAAGGATTTCTAAATCAGAAAGCTCTTGATACTGAAAATGAATCATCTATCAATGAAACGGAAGCGATAGTTTTGAATAAAAAAATTAATGGGACAAGTCTGATTATAAATACTCGAAATTTGGAAACAAAACAGTCGACTGTTCGAGACTTGGTAGATGACTGGGTTGATCCAAAATCAAATGTTTATGCTCTGAATCCGGACATTATTGCCGAAATGGAAATAGAACAACCGGAATTTGAGGATGAGAATATTACTGAAAGAAAATCTAAACAAAAAATAGAGAAGCTCGAATTGAAGGCGAAAAAAGCCATTCTATACGCTGGTGACGTAGCGTATTTAACTGCTGCCAGTGTGGTAGCCATGAGGCGGGCATTAACTGCATCAATTGAGGTCCAAATGTCTGTAAAGTTTGCCAAGAACGGTATGTCAAATCACCAAGAATTAATGATGAATTTAGCCAAAACTGCTGCTCAACAAGCTGGGAAAGAAGCTAAAAGTGCTACATCTAAATCTTTGGCCTGCGAACGAGTAATCAAGCTTGCGGTTAAGTATACTGCACAGTCTAAAGGTGCTAAATTGAACCATGTTGCAAATAGAATTATTATGGACACGTTATCATTGGCTACATTAGCAAAGTCCATGGCTTTCGTCTCGTCTGAAATAGCTATAAACTCCTTGTACCAGGCAACAGATGTAAAACAATCTTCATAATAAAGAAATAAGTAACAAATATTTTTATTTAATCTTATATATATTGGATGTAATAAAACATAAAAAATACTTATTGTTACTGTAAATTAATACGTTCTATCATAATATGTATAATTTTATTTAATATATTAATTTTTATATCATATACGATGTTACCAATTTCTTTATCGTAAAATAAATGTTTTACCCAGCACTGGCGATAATTACCGCAAATTCGGAAATCTCGTCTTATGCCGACTGATTTATACGGAGAATTGTTTTTGAGTTTTCATGGTGATAATAAAATTTAATAAAACGTTTAATTTATTCTTTCCCCTGATAATTCCATACCTATTCCTAAAAATGTGTCTAATTTACCTTAAAGTCTCTCTGTAATACCTTAGTAAGTTATTAGTTATAAGGTTCATTGTAAACTAGATAGATTGATTTAGTCGTATTGGGGCGGCTTTCCCCCCAATCCCATGCTGGCAGAACAGGGTGTCGGAAGAGGCGACAGAAGCCAGCCTACTTGGTGGTAGTAGGCCTTCGTGCAAGGATTATAAATTATCAGTATTATTATTAAGTCAATAATATTATTACTGGTATTATTATCTTTCCGTGAAGCCTGCTACCACCCTCCTGTTTGAGTCAGCCGCCAAACGATCGTCGTGTTCCGGCTGGGGGCTTGAGAGCCAGTACCTTCTTTCTAACCTTCTTCTCATTTCCTGGCCGACAACGCATCAGTGATACCATTGGTTTTGCTGATGTCCATGGGCGACGGTGACCACTTACCATCAGGTGGCTCGTCTGCTCGTTTGTCGGCTATTAACATAAAAAAGGTATTGTAGACATAATTGATATTGTAGATATAATAATGTTTATATAAATTAACTGTTCGTTTAACCGGTTGTTATAACTTCTCAGTATTTCCGCCATTACCAATATAATTTTCACGTGCCCCAATGGGACCTCGCGTACCCCCAGGAGTTCCGTACCCCCAGGGTTACGCGTACTACAGGTTAGGAATCGCTGCTCAAGATAAACTGAATACACAATAATAACGATTGGCAACTCTTCGCATACTTGTATATATATATAAATAAAAGTAAAATATTCGTGAATTAAAACTTTAGCATGGGCATAAGCAACTAAAAATGGAGTATAAAACCTACAGGTAAACATTTACTCATTAAAATGCTTTAAAAAAATCAAAAATAAAAATTGCAAAAATGTGAAAATAAATTTAAATAAAATATGATCTATTACGAGTATATGTATACATTCCATACTGGAATGTTGAAATAGGTGCAGTAGACAGAGTACATTTGTATATACTGATGTGGTAGATTGACTTTGCAATGCTAATGTTATAGGTAATATATAATTTTTAACATTGGTTCAATTAATCCCATCTGTTGAGGAGTTCTACCCTTGTACCTTCGGAATCTATCATAAAATCCTCAGTATATTTATAGGGGACCAACTACGAGCCATCTTTTATATAAGAAAAAAAAGAATATTTAATCAAAATCGGTTCCTGAACACATACCTTACATTCATACATATATTAATAAAACACAAATATAGAACCGCCTCCTTTTTGAAGTCTGTTAAAAACATAAAAGTCTTACCACTCGGCACGAAATACATACGAGTAGATATAACTGAGAACCGTGCGTACCTTGCATGCAAAATTTGCAAGTTAATACTTAAAAGGTAGAGATATGAGAAAGCTATATGAACATTAAAATTAGTACAGACAGTTAAAAGTTTTATTAAAATAGTACATAACATTTAAATCAGTAATTAGAAATTATTCAAATACAAAGGAATTCATAGTTTACGGAGTCATAAATTATCTGCTCCTATTAATAACAGCGCCATCTGTGTATCGACGATCGTAATTCGTCAACGTTGTGAGACTACATTACGGTGTAAGGTGTGGTAATCTTCGTATTCGTAAGATTATTTATTAGCTTAAGAATTTACAACACTGCCACGAGATGTCGTTGGTGTTATTAGCAGTGTGTTTTTGAATGTACCAATTTACTATGTAATGCTATGTTAATTTATGATTATGGTATTTTAACCAAATATATTAAAAATTCAATTTAAGTATTATAAAGTATTTATATGTCTTTTATCGGAAAGAAACAACATAAAACTTGCTATATTGTTATATTTATTAAATAATCAGTTGAATAAAGCAGGAGTCATATTTTAATGTTTGCACTATGGTATGGCATCGTACTGTCATACAAAAGAATAGAGATTTTGGGGTAATTACTAAAATCAGGTAGCAGATACAATTATTATTAGTAGTGCGCATAAAAATAGAGAACAATAAGATTGAAAATCCTGGGTGTGCATGGATCTTGGTTCTTGTTTGAAACCAGTCTAAGAATTCCTGCACGTCGTACGCCCTGCGATATATTGAACGAGCCAACAGCAACTTAAGAATGGACGTATCATTTAACGTCACTAGGGTTGTTCCATCCAGGGCAGTTCCAAAAGTACTTTTGCAGTTGAACAGCCAAATTCGTCATTTACTTCTAATCCCACATGTTACAAGAATCAATGTCCAGGCCAACGGTTAAGTAAGCCGTACAAATAAAAAAAACGGTTCAACAACAATTTATACTATAGGTTTTACATTTGCAATACAAAATGTATATCAGTCACGTCTAAGATTTACAGCATTTCGGTACGTGATGCTTCTGCTCTCACAAATACGTGATTTTTAACTAACGTCTTTATAAAATACGTGTAAATTAATTGGCGCTTGCTATCTATACCGTAATATCGTCTACTTGTGCCCTTCCTCACTTTGCTTTAGAAACTTTGCCTTAAGTTTACGAATAGCTCCCGCACTTGAAACGTGTTTTCATTTATATTTAACAAGTATAAAATGTTTGGCGTATTTTTTGTTTGTAGGAATCGTTATTCCTAGTTATAATTATGTATAATCAACATATTTATTTACTGCAGTAGCTGCAGAAACGCGCATTGTACATGGTTACATTTGTTTTCTATTTCTCGGAAACAACAGAGGCATTTTCTTTGATGAAAATTGATGACTTATAAGTTATAAATAAATAGTTATAATATCATCTATATCTGCTGACTGATTTCTATCTGAGAGTCAGCTAGGTAGAAACAGATTAATGCCTAAGTACATAAAAAAATATAAGACCCCAGGTTTTGTGGGTAGAAATGAAACCAGACGTAATGATGACTGAAGTGTTTATTAGTTAACGCGTATAGTTGTTCGTTCTAAGCTTGATCCAACAATGCCCTCGATTCTTACTCTACTTATACAGTTTTCCAAGGATTTAGGAAGTTACGCTAACCCGGAAGTCAAATCATATTAAATTTATAGTACCGGAACTTCAGACTAAATTAAGCTATGAAGATCTTTAATATTAGACATTGGGATTATTAAAGAGGTAATCTATACTAATAAAAAAAATTGCAGTGTCTGTTTGTAATATTAAAATAACCGCTTTTTACTACATGCATATGAATGTATATACGGTACATATACCAAAATAACATTTTATACAATTTTTGTCTGTCTGTCTGTTTGTTCCGGCTAATCCTTGAAAAGGCTGGACCGATTTTGACAGGACTTTCACTGCAGCTAGCTGATGTAATAAGGAGTGGCTAAGGCTACTTTTATTTCTACTAAGTAACTTTTTTGTTAAATTCCACGCGGACGAAGTCGCGGCCACAGCTAGTCTTCTATAAAATATGAAACACTAACAATAATGATAGATGCAGGTCCATTATAGTTTATTACTTACCAGCTTTTACTCGCGATTGCGTTCACGTGAATTACTATCACGGAGTTTTTGGAAGGTTTTTTAAGCAATTAGCAGTGTATATTATAAAACATTAAATTTCACAAAATTTAAAGATAATTTTGAAAAAAGTAGCTAGTGTCCTTCCCCAGGCTTGAATCTATCTTTGAATGAAATTTCATCACAATCGGCCAAGTGGTTTGGCCGTAAAAGCGCACCAAAGAGACAGAGTTACTTTCACATTTGAAATATTACTAGGTATAGATACAGATTTTCTATTAAATCGCAAAGTTACTAATGTTGTCTTGTCTGTCACAGTACATTGCATATTACTCGTACCTGCAGGGTTCGTTCTGATAGCTTTCATCGTCAGACATTTTTATCTGTTTTTTTTTCGTAAATAAACGAGTTATAGTTGTGGGTAAATTACTACAGATACTAACAGTAAAGCCTCCCAGCTATCCCGCTGTCATCCAGTGTATATGGGGAGATTTTGGGGTCCTATGTGAAGATCATTGATTTCCCTGCTAACCCAGCGATTTATCCTGGAAGATTTGAATGTCTACTTACTTTGCTTTCTTGGTTTGTAGCAGCAGGTAGCACTCACTTTCACCTTGAAGATGGTCCTAGAAATCGGAGAGCGTAAAGACAAAATGATTTACTCTATGTACTGCAACACATTTTTGTATTTTTTATATCTTTAGCCGAAAAACAACCATACGGGCCTGCAAATGGTAAGTACTCACCGCTACTGAATGTCCGTAATATTAAAGGCATCACCAATCTTAGTTAAGAAATAAGCCCCGATCCCGTTTTGTAATAGGTTCAGGGACAATCCACGGTTGATTTTAAACGGATGGCCTATCCAAGAGGTTAGAAACAAACCACGATGCAGGATAGTCTTGATTGTTGGTATGACGCATGTACGTAGACTAACAGTGTCCCTAACATTTTAAACCTCCTACCCTACCCCTTGCTCAAGACCATTTATAAATTGCTTTGTTTATAGGACAGGTAGATTCTAGCCGGTTTCGCGGGATCTACTTTTAATGACGCACTACAATTTGCGACCGGTTACTGTGCAAATATCGGCAAATTAACGACGCAGATCCAAGATGGACTTCGAACAGCCTTGGTCTCACTTGTTTAGTTGAACCAGAACATGATTGGAATGTAAACACCATATACGCTATATGAATAGCAACATGTTTATTAACAAGTCTGGACACTTTTCAAATTTTATTTTGCTTTCATAAATTAAATAGTAGACCTTAACTTCGTATTATATTTCTTTCACCGTTTGAAATGTACGTTTTAAGGACATTACAGCGGTTCAATCAACTGAACTACATAGTTTGTTGTTTCTGTAGCGGAATATGATCTGTACATGTAAAATCAATTCCAATAAGACTACGATACTATTGATCATTAAAGATTTAAACACTGAGATGTATCTTTCCATTAGTTTGTGTTGTGGGTCACAGTACCAGCGAAATGTATATTTTATGAAACCCAGCATATTTTATGAAATAATTATCGTGTTCGATCCTGTTATAGGCGAACTTCAAATTACATATCTATTTAGTATTACACCAAAAATAAAACTGTAACGAGGCCAAATCCATATCTTAATTTTTTTTAATTTTCATGTTCATTGACTTGTCGATATAGAGTTCAAAACATATTTTATCTCAATCCATTGGCTGAAATTATTTTTATGAATGGATATATTTATAATTTATGCAACTAACAATACTGATCCAGAAAATAGTATTGATGTTATTCGTAAACGTAAGGCGTAGGTTTTCGGAAGTGAAATAAGGGCGCATTACTAGTCTATATCTATACTCATAAATATAATATTGGAGTGTCTGTTTGTAATATTAAAATAACCGCTTTTTACTACTTGCACCTCACTACACTAGGCAACAACACAAATACGTTATGTCATAAATTTACGTCACATAATACAGTGAAGGTTTTTCAAATATTTTTTCTAGAGATTGTATCCGTTCATCCATCAGCATTTCGAAGTTCACTGTTGGATATAGGCCCGCCTGCCCAATCTGGTTGAGGGGCGTCCTGTTTCGTTTGCAAATACGTAGTCGCCATTCTAGGAGCTGCCTTCTCCAACGGTTATCGATCCTTAAAACAATGTGGCCAGCCAATTGTCACTTCAGCTGGCTAATTCTGCGAGCTATATCGGTAACTCATGTTCGTCTATGGATTTCATCATTTCGGATTCTGTCTCATAGAGGAATATCGAGCATAGCCCTCTACAAAGCACGCTGCGTGACTTTGAGCTTATGTATAATGCCGATAGTAAAGCACCATGTCTCAGATCCGTATGTCATCACCGGCAACACACACTGCTCGAGCAGTTTCGTGTTTTGGCACTGAGGTATTTTGGATGACAACATACATCGTAGCTTCAGGATTCCAGCTCATCCGAGTTAGATTCCACGGGTAAGTCACCTGTTTCCACGAAGTTGGTCTTTTTTACTCCATAAGCTTGAACACATACTCCAACGCAGCGATGAACAGTTTTGGGGATATGACATCATCTTGTTTGACACCTCTCTGCAGTTCGAGGGGGTTCGTGACTTTATCGTGTACTCTGATGGTAATAGTGGTTGATTTGTATAAACATTTCAATACCTCGATATACCGATAGCCTATTCGGCACTGCTGAGGGGAATTCAGACAGTCTCGATAGTATCAACGCCTTTCTCATAGTCCACATAGGCAATACATAATCACAGATTATACTCCTCAGTTTTCTGTATAATCTGTCGGAGCGTGTGTATGTGTGGTCTATGGTGCTGTAGCCTTTCGGAATCCTGCTTGTGCAGGAGTTGGAAGTCGAGATTCGAAGACATTGTATAATTTGTATATTTATAAGGATATGTTTACGAAACACTATGAACATGTATACTTGAAAAGTAAATTTAACTTAGCAAATAAGTAGAGGTGGGCAAAGTTAAGATTTTGCGTTACCAAGTTGTTGATTAGAGGCAGCGAGGTTGTGAATGCATCGATTTGTTTACAATGAAGTGTCCACATCCTTCTGGATGACCTTACAAGTTTTAAATGCGTAATGAGTAATCGAAACCTCAGTTAGCCACACAAGCTATTAACTGAACATATACCTAATGTACTCGGAAAATTTGGTTATTAATTATCTATAAAAAATGCCACTCTGATTAGAGTACGAGCCCTTTTCCTTATAGTGAAATACAAGCACTTCAACAGCGAATGTTTATTAGATTTCTTAAATATGCGTTAACAATTGTTACATAGTCATTATTATAAATAATCTTTATTTTTGCACACACAAACACACGGCGCGAGAATTTAAAACAAAAGTAACACTAGAATTAGACGATAGTCTGGATATAAGACCGAATTATTTCTCAGGTAATGTAAGGAAAAATGACGAAGATTTTACAATACAAAAAGTATGTACACATAATATCGCTCTTTGACTCACTCTTTTTATTTTTAAAATAAATATGTTGCCATTTCGTAAACGCTAATTCCTGAGTAACGAATGTTTCGTAACCCTAGGTTACTCCACGGTTATCAATAACATTATTATTCCAAAGCTAACATTGCTGTATGTTAGGATTAACTAGGCCGAGGGTAACTTTAGACTATGGTTGTAGTAATCAATTTTTATTAATAAGGTTGATACGGTACCTCAACTTTAGCAGTGACAAGGAGGCAAAAGGAGAGTTGAATGACAGAAATTGAAAAATGGAGGAGAAAACAACAAAAACAATATAAAAAAAGTCAATTCCTACTTAGGCCAACCAACTGGGCTACGGGATGGTCGTCCATGCCACCCGCAACACAGGGAATCCTAGTGCGGGGGTGTGAGTGTGTAAACTTTTATAAAAAAAAATGTATATACAAGGAGAGTGTATATAAATTAATAGTAAAAATTTAACTAAGGATAAAAAAAACGTATCACAAATACAAAATAAAGTCCTTAACAAATACTTTAAAGGTTAATAATTATATTCTGATATTTATCATCCGAGGGTCAGACGAACGTATTCAGATTATATGTACCTACGTGACAAAAAATAACGCGAAAGTCACAACATGTGTCAATAGTTAAAATGAGAATGAAAAATTTGGTATTTTTAACAATGTTTTTTGTATAATAAAAATTATTACGTATTGGAGTGTTAGGAAGTATAACAGTAATACAAAAAATGTAGACAATTGTCCAAATAATAAACTTAATCTTCATAAGTAGGTTTAAGTTCTCATGTATAAAATAAAACTATTACGATCATTCTAGAAACATCAGAATTACTTTCGCAATTATGACGGTGGTTTTCATTAGTGATTGCAAACGAAACGTTGCAAAAGCTTAAATGGCTCGGTATTTTGTGGCGAGCTAGGAGGTTAAACGTATCTTATACCGGTATCCAATGATAGATGTGCTGCGCGATAGTTCTATAATCTCACAAATCAAAATCACAATTGAGTTCGCTGTGAAATTATTATAACAATTATATGGACATTAATATAATTAACACTTTATTCACATATTTTTATACATTTCATTGCATGAAGCTTCTGATCCTCGAGTCAGCTTGAACTTTTGTTTCGGGCGTCAGCGTCATCACCATCTTTTTAAAGAAATTTTGTAACAATATGAATATGTTCAATAATTGTATATATGTGTAAAGAATTTTGTGTTGGTGTAATAAAAACTCATTAATATACCACACTATTTGTTTATTTCACTCACTTTCATTATCACTACTAACTTCACTGGACAATCTTTAAGCCTTCTTATTTGTCGCCTTCAGAGTTAAACTGCGAATCCCCTTCTGTTTGATTGCAAGGGG